>SNVD02000192.1:0-12971 GCA_013180625.2 Boswellia sacra | reverse complement strand
TGTCGGGATCGCGGGAAGCCCGAACTGACACTCCCACATGCAAAAAGGGGCGTGTCGGGTAACTGGGGAACCGGAAGTTTCCGCACTTCCGGTCCACCTTATTCCGACTAATTAGACCGTGCCGAAGACCATGACATAGGTTTCGTTGAGATTTGCCACCCCCCCTTTCTGTACAACAGCCGGAAGTGCTAGTCTGTTTCCCCCCGAGCGCCACAATATGCAATCGAGTCAACGCACGGCTTGCAGAGCATGCGCGGAAAGTACAGCACGCGCAATCGCCGCTCTCCACGCGCGCAGAAGATGCGCGAGGACTGTAGCATGTTAGGCGCGAGCCTTCGGGCAGGGCCACGCCCCACGGCCCGGGGTAGGGGCGGGTAGATCAGGACCCGCCCCGCGAGTCGACTGAACGCAGGAGTGGCGTGCAGAGAAAAGGAAAATAAAGAGACACTACACATTTGAACGTCAACGAGAACGTATGTTCCAACAAGCATACTCAAGCATTGCGCGCAAACTGGAGCATGCACAGGAGTCTACCTCCGACGAAGTGAGTACAAAAAGTGGAACGCGTACGGGTTTGGGTTGCAATGCATGCGAAAGACGCGCAGAGTGAAGCACGCGAAAGGCTGGTGGCCAATGCACTACTCTTGGGTGCATTGCTTTGCAACGCGCTGACCTCCTGGTCGCCTCGGCAATGGAGATGAGTGTTCTTGGGCGACACACTGTGTTCGCTATCATTTGCCGTTTGACGCACACATCTACAGCGACCTCAGTTTAACGACCTATTCGAATATATCAACATGGACAGTGTCTGCAACTACTGCATACACAGAAAACAAAACAACAAAATAAGAAGACAAAATAAAAATAAATAATAATTTATTATACAAATAAACATATATATATATATACTAATCAACACTACAACATATAACTACAACTTGAAAACAACTTCAAAAAACAAAGTATATACTAAATAAATAGAACCAAACAAAATGGCTCACGTAGAATACAAGATAGAGAAGCTCTCAACCCACAACTACCAGACATGGAAGACGGTAATGAAATCACAACTCATTGCCAAGAACCTCTGGGAATACATACGTCTAGAGAAGGCGGATGATGGTTCAATGATTGGGAATGAGCAAGCTAAATCACTCATGTACCTCTCGATGGACAACAACCAGATTGCATCAACTGGAGTGTGTCTCACAGCTCACGAACTCTGGATGAAAATAAAAGAAAGCGCCCACTCAACATAACCACGACCGCAACGACGGCCACAAGCACAACTACCACCACGACGGGAACACAAACGACAAGATTGCTGATTACGACGAAAACAGTGTTGAAACCCACGAGGCTTCAAGCCCTGAACCTCATCTATTACAAGTCCAGGTTCTTGTGATCGCCAATACACATTACTGTGTCTCCTTTCTTCAAAATACATAGCTTGTTGGTGGAGATAGCTTGAACCCCTGACTTCGAGGCCGCCACGATCGAGAACAAGTTCGTTGCGAGCTCGGGTATAGACGAGACGTTCTTGAGAGTTGTCTCTACCATCGTCCCCCTGATATTTTCGCGTACTTTGACTTCTCCTGACCCCAGAACGTGGATCTCAGCTCCGTCTCCCACCGAAACTTTCTCAGCTGTCGCAAATATCGTGAGTTGATCGAACCAGTCTTTGTTGTTTGCCATGCAGGCGGATGCTCCGGAATCCGTAAATCACTCCATCTTGACCTTGTCGTCTAGTTTCGCGAGGTTGAGTACTGCCATTGACCTCCGCGGCTTGCATAACCCATCCACTCCTTCAAAAGCGGTGTCTCAAGGACACTCTCTTGCCCGATGACCTCTCTGGTAGCAGGCTGTTGGAGTTTTGATGGGACCTGCTCACACTCCAGTTCAGTTATTATCTTCAATACTACTATTGAAGATAATAAGGTACTTATAACTATGATAGACGTTATCGAGGCTATCTCGTGATCTGATGTCGAGCGCAGTGCGCGAGGGCCCATGGCGAGCAGGGGCGCGTACGCATCCCGATTCCCGCGTCGGATCCCAGAGAGGGAGAGAGAGAGAGAGAGAGCGAAGAGAGAGAAGTAGGTGAAAGAACACATATAACAATAAAATATAACAAAACACAAAAATATAGGATATATTATCAACAAAATAACAACACAGAATGTAACAAAATAAAATAAACGTACAGTAGGTATAACAATGTCTGAATACTGTTTATTGTTGTGAACTGTTGGCCAGCTAATTGTATACTGTGTTATGCCCACAATCGGCTAGTCGTTTTATAGAAGCAGCCGAGCACACTCTGACATCAGGTCTGTTCTTAACTGGATGATGGCTTGAGATGCGGATGTGTCCTTTTCCAGATTGTTCTCAGTTTCGGATGTCGTGTAATTGAGCGCCAGCTAGTGCCTAGAATTTGATCTGTCACCTTGTGAGTGCATGTGACAGCGCCAACTGCGCTCAATTCAATTGTTAACATTACTTATGTTCTCAAGTTCATCTTACCCAGTTGACGACATCCTGTAATTGTACCGCGATAACATATCAGCTCTGTTATGGTTTGTTCTTGACTATATGGATGTGTGTATGTATGTGAGTTTCATGGCTCATGAGTGGAGAAGATGACATTCTCAACACGCCCCCTTGATCTGACCACGAATCATGCAGGGTTATGACCTCAGACAGCGTCACCATTCCTGGGCTGCCTGTCGAAGTGCCTCTGTCATTCCTTTCTTCCTCATGGTCAATGCTGTCTCCGCATGATCCAAATCTACTCCCTCCGATGTCTCGGGGTACGCCACTCCCACGGCCTCACCTATCATTTCGATGGCGGTCTTCAAGGCTTTCATCAGGATGCTCTTCATGGCGTCGGTTGTCACTGTCTTTGGAAATCCCTCGACAACAATTCCTGAGTTCCAAGTGTGGTCTGTGGTGGTATTGATGATGTCGTCCACCGCGAATTCGAAGAGGTTTAGGTTGAGTTGTTTCGGCTTGCCTGGCATTTTGAAAGAGTTCTTGTGTTCTGAAAGACAATGGTAGAGGTGAGTACTTTTATTGAGTGTTAAGCTGGTGATCTATTCAACGAGACTTCTAGAATGCGCTGTGGTTAAATGATGTCAAATCCAGTCGATGTCTGGCTTTTATCGTCTCTCTTTGGACAGTTGATGCGAAGATGCAACGTCAGCCTATGACGATCGTTTTAGCGAAACTTATGACCACACTTGGGGCAAGTCAGCCACATACGCATGCGTTTGATCGCTCCTCTTGCACTCCATATGGCTGCGCTCTGATACTTGTGCATAAATTTGACAACCTCTGCTCTCACGGATTTGGCCGGGCACAATTAACACGATCCTAAGGCAGTGTTCACAATTTTTAGTGTTTCTTCGACTCATGCGGAGAAACTCGAGAGCAATCAGCACGGGCGAACTACCACAATGATCAGCCCTGGTCTGAGGATGAAACAAGAGCGGCTTCAGTGTTGATTTGATCTTGATCATGTTGGAGATTTCTTGTAGTGTATTTGCCTCGGTGCATGGTTGGTTTCTGCCGTTAGCGATGTAGGCCGTTGACATGCTGTCGATGTACAGAATAACGTAGCGTGGCAGATCGTGTAACCAGGTAGATACCTGAAGTAAAGACACCAGAGTCATAGACGTAGACGGGCAGATCCGAGCTGTATGCTGGAGTTTTTCTGAATCTTTCAATGGCTTTGTCTATCTGATGTATTGTAAACCATTTTTTGCGATCGAGTTTTGCTCTTTGCCCATCGTCCGCACTCAGTAATCTTTGTACATTCGATAGCGCCAGTTTGTTCTTGAGGCAGTCATCTTGTAATAGATTCAGAAATCCGTCGAGGTTTCCATCTGGAAGTTCTGATGGTTGGCTGTACTCCTTCCAGCGGACAAGGAAGGTCCTACCCTTAGGTGTGATGGTTTGACCGATTATTTCCTCTACCTCGAAGTAATGTTTTGCCATGTCTTGTAGCTCAACGGTCGTCAATCTCCTCTTTTGGATCCACCCGTGGATGAGACCAAACTTGTCTTGACAATGATAACAATAATATTTCGATACCTTTGTTCTTGCTGTTTCCTCGGGTATTTCGGAGCAAGAATGATGAGTCCAACGGTCAAACCGGTCACATTGGACCATTTCCATTGTCTCTGGACGCTTGTAGGCAACACAGTCTGTTGATTGTATGTTTGCCATATTCACAAAATCTTCCTTTCCTGGGTCTCACAAATAAGTGGAATCATGTGTTTGATGTATGTCTGTGTTGATGATGAACCTGGTGCTGCTCAGCTTGGAGTTTAGCTCATGGACTATGGAAGAACTTGGATGAGCAGTAAGTGTGTATCCTGATTAATAGCTCAAGTTGGTGGAGATTTGGCTTTGTATGAGAATATTAGTTATTAAATGAGCATGGAATGAATATGATATGAATATATAATGAGCAGTAATGAGTAGCAGCAATGTTGAACGCGTGTGTGTGTAGTTACAGATTCATTTCCTAAGGGTCTCGTTTGAGGCCTCGTTTACTGCCTGATTTTGTGCTGGCCGATTGATAGTTATTTATGGTGGCGAGTGATGTTGACTGTCGCGGATGTCGACACTGGGGGCAGGTATCTCTGCAACTGTAACTACGCTGTCGCTCGATGATGTACAGTGTTGTATGTCGTAATTCTGGTTTTGAGAACGAGATCCGCTCGGTTGATCATCATTGGAGTGCTCTTCGTTGTCGTGAAGATCAACTTGCTGGCCTGTATCATGTGCTTATTCATCGATGAGCAAGTTCCCTGGTGGCTCGTAGTCAGAATCCAAACTACAGTAGATCCTCATTGCGTGATGATACAGTTTTTGTCACATGGGCGACGATCCTCTTATGTTGTGATTGATTCTCGCTGTCTTCTTTGCGTTCACTGTGTGACCGTCAGCTTTCTTGTCGTATTTGCAGTCGGTGGCGTAATGGCCACGTCGCTCACATCTATAACATTTCACCTCTCTCACATCTCTCGAGATATCGCTTTTATTTTCAACTCTCTTCTCGCGTGGTCTTGTCATACTTCTTCTGTTGGGTACACGACTTTTATTTCGCTCTTGATTGTTGAGTTTGCGATTATTTCTGTAAACCTTTTCTTTCGGTTTTTCTCGACTGTATGCGTTTTTTGCTGATGCGGAAGCTGCTTCGAGTCTAAGCATCATGTCGTTTAGTTCGTCTAGCATTCGGATGTTGAATGGTGCTAGTTGCCTCTGATAGTAGGACCGTAGTTTAGTTTTGACCGTCATTACGACTTGTTCTTCAGGTCTGTTTGAATCGAGCATGTATATAAGTTTCAAGATTCGTGGCAGGAATTTGACAATCCTCTCATTTTCTTCTTGAAAGCAGGAGTCAATTTGACGTTGTATGGAGTACACATCGTCTGTGCCCAGATAAAACCTGATGAATGTCAATTTGAGTTGAATCCACGAAGTGGTTGACCCTCTTGATTTGAGTGCTCTCGTCATATACCAAGTTCTTGCTGTGTCTTTAAGAAAACTTGGCATATACTTGAGTTTCTGTGCTTCTGTCCACCCATTAGCTTGTGAAGCAGCCTCAAATTCCTCCAGCCACTCTTTGGCGTTGCTCGACCCATCGAACATTGCTGGAGTTAGGAATATTTTGTTCTTGTCCAATGGTGGAACTTGTTGGTTACCTCTCGAATCTTGGGATTGTATTCGAATGTTCGGTAGTTTTGGTGTATTATCGACGTCATTTATCTTCATGCTTTCGAACTGTTCGAGGAGGGCATAGTCGTCGTTCTCGTTGTTTTTAATGTTTCTGGCCAGACGCAATAGTTCTTCATGGTTGTCGAAATAGTCTTTGATCAACGTTTTGTCTTCAGATGTGGTTGATGTCTTGCTGACGAGTTGTTTGACGTATTCGTCATAGAATACTAGCACATCGATGTTCAGTGCCTTATATTGCTTCATCAATGTTGAAATCTTTGGAGGTTTGTTGTTCCTCGCTATGCATGTCGCAACGTCTGTCATAGCATTACCGCTCACCGGTATATTTTCGTAGATAGTCTGTGATCTCTTGTGTACTTCGCTCGGTGCAGGCATGGGGCTTGGGTTGGGCGCTGGGCTCGGCCCTACTGCACCACTCGGCCCGGGCACTAGGCTCGACCCTGGCACCGGCGGCGTCTCTCGGTTGTCGTCCATGTCTCTAAACATGTTCCACATCTCTCTTCTCTCTCTCTCCTCTCTTTCTCACGCTCACCATGTTAGCGACTCGCACTCTTTGTAGTCTCGAATACGAATGGATTTTATTTAGTCGGTACAGGATGTATACCCCGAACAGGGGGTGAACTGGGGGAAGTGATCAGTGCGGCTCAGGGTGAGCTGCGCATCTGACACGCGCCCCGACGATGACGTTGGGGCCTCGCGCATACCAATCAACATTACACTTCCTGTCGCCCCCAAACCACAATCCAATCACCCCCTTAAGCGGACATGAAGTAGACCCCTCCTCTACTCTGTTCGATTGCAACAAACAATGTCTGGAAAGCATCCGCCTAGTCAGAATTAACTCATTGATATTCTCGACATAGAAATAACCCAGTTCGGAACGATTGTAGCTAGATTCTCGAGCGATCTCATCATTAGTTGGATCCAAGGCTCTTCCAGAGAGTGTCTGAAGACCGAGATCACGTAAGCATTGACCTGTCATTGTCAAGCATATATCGTCTATGAGAATGAGGATTTGATTGGAGACGTTGTCATAGTTTTCAATGCTTGTTCCTCCTGTTGAGCAGGATGCGCGAGGCCCCAACGTCAGGGAGGGGGTGCGCACTCGTGGCTACCCCCGCTGGCGATCGCACAGAAGAGAGAGAGAGAGAGAGAAAAGGAGAGAGAAAAAAAAATAATACACATATATATATAATATAACAACAATATACACAATATATAAGTATACATATTAATAAAATATATAAAAATAAAAATGCAACAAAAATAAACTATTAAAACACATAGATATAATTGCGCAAAACACGTTATAAGCACGAGCCGCTGCTCAGCAGCTGCTGGGCAGCCGGGCAACCAACAATAATCTCACCACATAGCTCTACGCAACTATCACATTATTGAGGGCCGACTTCGTTGCGCACCACTTAGAACATTGTTCCCATATGAACCGCTTCTAGCCAGCTTACATCAACCTGATTACCCATAGGGAGGCACCAGCGGCTACCTACCTAGGCATTCCGCTCCGAAAAGGTTACAATCCACTGTGTGTATCAACTCGCAACAATCATGGCTACAGAAGGATTCGGCGCCCATGTCACCGCCACCGCTCGCTGCCGACCGAGTGCAACGCAACAATTCGGTCATTACCTCGGCCGTCCATCAATCCCCAGAGACTGACCCGCAGTATCAGATCGAGCCTCCAATAGACCGTAACTGTCCAAGTGCGTCGCGCTGGCCCCAGTCGGCCCGACTCTCGACAGGGACACCATTTTATCTCTATCGCCATCATATCACAAATCGAACACCATCGACACCACACTCCAGGGCGCGCGCCACACGGGAGCAACAACAATAACAGCAATAACAACAACCGCAACCACTCAAACCCATGCTCTGATGCAACAGTTACTAACAACTCTCAGCCAATATTGCTTACAAACCTAATCACACCAATGCTAGTGATAAAGAGCGTCGTTTCGCTGTTAAGTATTGTAACAAATTCCTCAGTGGCGCCTGGATGAGTACATCTCTCAATCAGGTGGAAGTTGACTCAGTGAGTTTATGCAATGCAATCACACAGGCTAAACTTGGAACGATGGAATTGGTTGGAAGACCCCTCAATTCAGAAAAATCCATCGCTGACCAAATGATCAATATCGATTTCAACGCTAAGATTTACCATATGAAGAACTTGCTCAGAGGATCAAAAGCTCCATCAGTATTTCCACACAGTGATCTATACCACAACAACATCCTATTCTTGAATCAAGCCTAAAAGAACTCAGAGGATCGAGTTATGGTTATGGACATAGAATACTCTAGTTATAACTATCTAACATTTGACTTGGCGAATCACCTGAGCGAATGGTGCTTTGCCTACAAAGACGACCACCACTAGCTCGAGGATAGCCGACTGTCAGAACTATCCTGATCTAGTGCAACAAGATGACGACAAGAGTTATGACGAGATCAGGTTTGTCAATACCACCGACAACAGTGACAACTATGTCTACCAAAATAATGGCCGCAAAAGCCGCCAACCAGCTGTGCCTGGTCGCGGCCCTCCAATTCGAGGTCACAGAGCCCGGACGGTGACGACCGAGCTCGAAAGCTATGATCCCAGATGCAGTAAAGCGTATCATCAACCAGGCAGAACTCGAATCGAAACGTCCAGTCAAGGCCATTCTGACAGACAACGGAACAGAATTCGCCAATGCCAACCTACAAAACTGGACCATGAAGATGGGCATCATACACAACTTTGCTGCGTCATACACACCACAACAAAACGGAAGGGCCGAGAGAGCCAACCGAACTGTATTAGACGGAATCCGGACACTTCTCTCAGAATCAGAGCTACCTGAAGAACTCTGGGGAGAGACTATGAACACCGTTGTCTACACTACCAATAGACTGCCTAAGTTGCGAGAGACAAAGACCAGATACGAACTATTCAAAGGCAAACAACCAGACATAAGCAACCTGAGAATATTCGGCCAGAAAGCTATCATCAGAGAGTCTGACAATGCACGCGACGGCAAACTAGCACCAAAAGGAGATGAAGTTGTGTTTGTCGGGTACACTGATCGATCGAACACCTATCAATTCTACACAGACAAACCAGTACAACAGATACTCATATCCTGCGACGCGAAGTTCATCACTAATGAAAGAGACAGACAATATGACAAAGATGAACTCATCTACACATACCTCAGAACATCAGACGTGACCACAAACAATCAACGGGAAACCAACACAGAAAACTCTAGCGACACAGACATACCCAACAGCGATTCTGACACAGAATATATCACCAGTCGCGATCAAAACAGCTCTAGCTCGAACAATACCGACTCGACGCTGGTTGCAGAGCCACCTAGAAGAATGACCACCCGCTCACAATCAAAGAAGGATAGTCCGGCAGTGATCGATATAACGAACCCGGAAGCAGCTCTATTCACACTTGACAACGAGCCTAGAACACTCAAAGACGCTCAAGAATGCGAAGAATGGCCACTCTGGAAGGAAGCCATGGATGAGGAGATAACAGCACTGCTCAAGAACGGCACATGGATACTCGTCAATCGACCACTCAAAACGAGACCGATCAAGAACAAATGGGTATACAAGGCGAAACTCACGCCAGATGGCTCAATCGAACGTTACAAGGCGAGACTAGTAGCTAAGGGCTATACTCAAATAGCCAACATCGACTACAAAGAAACGTATGCGCCAGTTGCGAGCATGAACACCATCAGAATGTTCCTGGCCATCGCAAACCAGCTTGGAAACTGCTCTCCATTGCCTCAGAATAGTTTTGCGGAATTGGAATCTGCTCTGCTGGATAATATGCTAGTGCTACATTCCCTTGTCTCAGGTTGGATCAACACAGTTTATTACGAATTTCCAGCAAGTGTGCTCGGCTCAAGAAGGCGCCTGTTGGCTTTCTCCATCGCCCTGTAGTTTCATTGTACGTAAGATCTCCGAGCCTGATGTTTGATGTGCCTTGCAAATCTTGTAAAGATACAATCTTGTCGGCATTATTGTCGATAAATCTACGGGCCGATCATGAGTGGAAGTTCCGAACTCCAGTAGGTATGTTGCGCACATCGATCAATATTGGCTCAGTTGATGTTGAAGCAGGTGGAACCTCTTGATACATCTGATCTTGAACAGGAGGTGACGCTGGTGCGTCCGTGAAATCATCACTCTGATGGTCGAAATTTTGACGTGGTGGCTCACTCTCTGATTCATTCACCGCCCATTGATGAACATCTGTTTGTTCATCACTCGATTTTATAAGCTCCACAAGTTCAATTTGACTGTCTGTATCAGGTTGTTTGACAATAAGATCTTCACCATCTATTCTCTTTCCTGTGAAATAACAGTCGCATGATACAATATATCTCTGTTGGTCAGGTAGCCAAAACCTGAACGTATTGAAACGATCAGTATAGCCAACAAATATAGCTTCCATGCCACGCTGACTCCAAGCATTTTCACGATGTTTGTCAGCTTGCCTCAGAACTGCTGACTCTCCATAGACATGCAAAATCTTTACGCTTGGTTTCCTGCCATACCATGCTTCATATGGCGTCATCATCTTATTGTTAGCTGTGATCACACGGTTAACGACATACACTGCCGTATCTACTGCCGATGGCCATAGCTGCACCTTGAGGTTGGCACTATTCAGCATCGTACGAGCAGCTTGTTTGATGGTTCGGATGTCTCGCTCCACAAAACCGTTTTGTTGTGGTACATACGCAACCGATGTGTCATGAATGATGCCACGTTGCGCAAGAAAATCTGACAAGGACTTGTTGATATACTCGGAGCAATTGTCTGTATTTATTTTCAATACCTGATGACCAGTGTCCAAAACTGTCTTGCTTATAAAGTTCTTGACTTTGTTTGCAACGTCGATTTCTCAGGAACAAATGCAACTTGCCGATAATTGGATGCCTCATCCTTGCAGAGAACCATGTATTTTGATCCAGTTATGCTAGGTGTAAATGGACCAGCCGTATCAATGTGTAAGACATTACCTGACACTGTCGCCCTTGGAGTTGATCGTGATCCGTCTGTGGTTCTATTACACTTGTTTTGCAAACAATTTTCACACCTGTCATCAGCTTTAGCAATAATCTTCAAGTCGTCTACAATCTTGTTCTTGCTCATCCATTCTATAGCTCGACTGGATACGTGGCCAAATCTCTGATGCCAACCTTCAAGAGTAGCACTGTAAGCCTGCTGTGTTCTTGCTTGGATATCGATCATATATAAGTTGTTCTCACTTGTTGCGGTCAAAACCTTGGTGCTGCCTCTGTAAAACTCAATAGTGTCCTTGTCTATTTTTGAGGTGAAACCATTTCTAGCAGCACTTCCCATAGAGAACAAATTTTGATGTAAGCTAGGTACAAATAGAACATTTTTGAGGTGACCAAATTGTGTATTGATACGACCTTCGCCCAGGACTGGGACTTTCGACCCTTGATCGGCAGTATACATCCATTTGGTCTTGCTCGGTTCGAGACTAGCGAAGAGCTCACGATGGGGCGTCATATGTTGCGTGCAACCACTATCAGCCACCCACTGGGATTTACTTACCGCCAAACAACTTTGTGCCACTGACATGCCAAAGTCATCAAGAGTTTCTTGTCTTGAGTCTTACTTGGTAACACTGGTGTTGGCAGTTTTCTTGTGGAACTTCTTGTCATTTGTCTTAGGTCGCTTAGGACAGTCCCTGAGCCAATGTCCCTTTTCCTTACAGTACCGGCACTCATCATTCTCTCTCGATTTCGAACCACGTTGCTGTGCTCTCTGGTTGGTGCTGTCACGTTTGCTCTTGTCGTCCCTCTTCACTCGGTGTTTCATTGCCAACGCTGAGGTTTGATCACTCTCATCTCTCATCACCTGATTGGCTTCAGCCATCAGCTTTGCTATTAGACTCTCGAGTCTCCCGTCTCCTGCGTTGCGCCAGATTGACACGAAATGATTCAACGACTCAGGCAGAGCTTGACATATTGCACCCATGAGCATACTGTCAGAAACTGGCTCATTGAGGTTGGTCAGCTGCGCTGCAATTCCTCGCATCTCACTGATGCCTTTACTCACATCTTTGGCAGACTCGATCTTGAAAGAATTTAGACGCTGAAACAAAGCTTGCGGCTCATACGTCGTCTTGTTTTCAAAACATTGTTCCAGTGTCGTCCAAGCATCTTTGAACGTCTTGCAGTTGATGATCTTAAGGATGTTGTCGTCGCTGAGTGCGGAGCCGAGTAGAAAAAGACCGTTGCGGTTCATTTCTACTGTAACTTTGCTTTGATGACTTCCAAACAGGTCGGCCATTCCGCATGAGCTGGCAACATTTATAAACTGCCATTTCCAGACAATGTAATTGCTTTGTTCTAATTTTATCAGTTTGAATATTTTCTGGTGATTACTCTACTCTCACCCCTTAATCACACAAAATCGGGTCACAAAAGTATCTTGGTGTCGATCTTAGACTCTCTGCTACCATGTACGAAAAACTAGACTAAAACTGAGATAGATGTGGACATATGATGGTGCAGACTGACAGTCTGATCTGGTTTTCTTGGTGTGGGTCCGTCCAGTATAATATTCGGTTGTTGTACAGAAAGGGGGGGGGGTGGCAAAACGAAAAGTGGGGGGCATATTTGGGCACCATTGAGCCTGACTAAGACGATGGTGGTGGTCCGGAAGTGCGGAAACTTCCGGTTCAGAAGTTAGCCTGGGGGCGTGGCGAATCAGTTTTGACTTCGGAAATGGATTTGATAGGCATATATAAACCACAAACAACCAACCAAACCAGCCGAACCAACCAAACCAACCAACCAACCAAAGATAGCCGGCCGGAAAAAGGTGTTACCATCCCCCGGCCACTCAGATCCTTCTACTCGCGGTACTTCAGTATCTTGAGCAGATCCAGGAATGGATCTAGATTCTTTTGTTGGTTGGTTGGTTTGGTTTGGTTGGTTGGCAGATAATTTTTTCATCACCACCAGATGGCGCTACTGCATGTCGGGATCGCGGGAAGCCCGAACTGACACTCCCACATGCAAAAAGGGGCGTGTCGGGTAACTGGGGAACCGGAAGTTTCCGCACTTCCGGTCCACCTTATTCCGACTAATTAGACCGTGCCGAAGACCATGACATAGGTTTCGTTGAGATTTGCCACCCCCCCTTTCTGTACAACAGCC
>SNVD02000187.1:0-12995 GCA_013180625.2 Boswellia sacra | reverse complement strand
AGTTGCTCGAGGAATAGCAAAGTCTAAGTGTGGGGGAATTTGATAAGTGTCTATTTATATATCATTTTCATATCAATTCGTCCATGTTTCTTTGCTATATTCCTTGGTATTTTTATGTTTGTGTGTGTTTTTGATATTTGTAGGAGTTTTGGAGCAACTTGCACAAAAATGGAGTAAAACCCTTCATATTCACCTCTGCTAGTCAACAATCTTCTCGGATTTAATTGTATTGATATACAATGAACCCGATGACATATCATATAACGTTGAAAAGCTCTCGAAGTCTACTTTTTGGAGAAATTTACGGTTTATAAATCCATTCAGTGTACCGAAAGTTGTAATCAAAACAGTGTGAGAAGTGTAGAAATGTAATTCCACACATCAATGTAGCATGTATAATACGGGACACTGTAGCACGTTACTGTAGCAGAGTATTTAAACACATTTTAGGGTTTTATTTTCATAACTTGAAGGGGGAAAACGTTGGAGGAGGCTGCATTTCTGGATTTCTCTCATCCCTTGGAGTTCTTGAAGGAGAAAGAAGGTTTTGAAAGAGGAGGAACTATAATTCCAAGAAGATTCATCTACAAAGAAGATTTTCAAAGAATTTGCTAAGTTCTTTCTTTCCTTTTCAATTCTGGAATTTCTCTGTATTGTATTGTTATTCTGACTGAATATGTGTAACTAAATCTGAATTGGTTGAGGGTGATTTCAAAGCCCTTGATATGGATTTTGTAGTTGATTGTGTAAGAAATTGTTATCCAATTCTCTAATTGAAGTTGCTTGTATTTTCCCATATCTAAT
The DNA here is from genome assembly GCA_013180625.2 of Boswellia sacra. Taxonomy (NCBI): domain Eukaryota; kingdom Viridiplantae; phylum Streptophyta; class Magnoliopsida; order Sapindales; family Burseraceae; genus Boswellia; species Boswellia sacra. Next base: position 12,191 of record SNVD02000187.1, on the reverse strand, counting down.
GCTTATGATTGCTTACTGATTGTATTTGGAATGGCCAACTGAATATAATCTGTTGTTGTCGATTGCTAGATTAGAAATCTTGATCCGTAATTGTCATGAATTTCCAATCATTAGTAGCAAAATTGTGATCAGAGATTGCAATTGGAAAATACAACCTAGGTTAAATAATCCAAACTTGTGTGATTATTGCTTAGATCAACCTATCTTTCTCATCGTAATGCTTCTATTGAATTAACTTAGAGAGCTTGTTCTAGGTTGTTTAATGGATAGAGATTAAATAAAGATCTTGTTTTATTTAACAACAAAGTAAGGAAAGATTGGGATAACAGAGCTTGTTGTTATCTACGGTTGATAACTTCAATGCTGTAATTGGATTACAATTCTATGTTAATTCACAAATTCATATCTTGTGGCAGAGAAAGAACCCTTAACCAAGTGTCTCTCATTGAATTTCAATTCATTTAATATTGTGTTGTGTTATTCTTTATTTGCCTTCGTATTCAGTTTAATTAATCATTCAACAAAACCTCCCATATTTAGTTTATTGTTGCTGAAAAATAACAAATTTAATTAGAATCAATCCTCGTAGGAAAGATATCTCACTCATCACTTTATTACTTGTGCGACTAGTATACTTGCTAGTTTCGAACGCATCAGTAGGCAACACAATCGGGGAAGAGTTACAGGTCTCTAGTATGCATGAGCGTATTGCACATATGGTTGTTAAGTCCGATGCATTTATAGCTTTACCCGGTGGTTATGGCACATTAGAGGAGATATTTCAAATCACCTCTTGGGCAAAGCTAAACCTGTCTCTTATACACATCTAGATGTGTATAAGAGACAGGTGCAGTGTAAGAAGTTCAAATCCTCTTGAGACGCATTATGGATCAAGAGTGGTAGAAAAAAAAATTTCATTCCACCGTCAGAAGGCAAATGTCTGGTTGATACCGATTCTTCGAGATATTGGCTCTGATAACCAATCTGATACCGGATTCTTCGAGATATGGCTCGATATCAATATGATAGCGGGCTGCTGGATTGTAATAGATCAGGATAGGGATCTTCAAGTTGATTATCAACTCAACCAATGGCTGGAGCAAATAAAATGGAACCTAACAAACACTCTTTGAAAGGATAACAAGCTCACCACCAGGGTAAACACCAATGGGATACAGATAATTCACCATCCAAGGATGTAAACCAAGGATACAGGGTTTAAAGGGATAACAAGCTCACCACCAAGGTAAACACCAATGGGATACAGATAATTCAACACCCAAGGATGTAAACCAAGGATACAGGGCTTAAACTAACTCACCACTCTATGGAATCCACCAAGAGATACAGAGTTAAGGAGAAATCAGTATAAACACTGAAATTTCAATCAAATTCGAATTCTAAACTTCACTCCCTTGAATACACAACTTTAGAGCTTAAATAACTTGGAACAACCCTCAAAGCATAGGTAAAAGACAATAATTAAATGATTTCAACAATTACAGCTCAACTACTACATTGACAACTCATTTAACTAAGACTCATAAGTAAACTAATTAGGTAACAAAAGCACAACCAACTAAGCTAGAAATTCAAATTCTAACCAACTAAGCAATAAAATTCAAATTCTAGAGTAGACTTTAATGCACCATTTATTATGAACCAGCTATGAAGAGATGGTCATAAATTCCTGCAGACAACTGCAAATGACACATTGACAAATGTGTTAGAAAGCTGACTTCAAGATCTCTTACAGCCACAAATCTTGACATTTAATTCTCTGCACAGCAATACCAGTTCTTTTACGAAATTACCCCTCATTCTGGTTCATGTGTACTCTTGACCATTGTAATAATTTACACCCCTTGATGATCTATCATGAATTCCATGGATTGGCAACACTCCTGTGTCAAGCTCCCCTGGTTGAGAAAGACTCGACCTCGAGTCTTGGTTGTTGTTTTCACCAAGATAAGGACTAAGGTCAGAGACATTGAATGTGTTGGAAACACCGTAATGCTCAGGTAGCTTAACTTTGTAAGCATTCTCTCCAATGCGTTGCAAGACTTTGAATGGTCCATCAGCTCTAGGCTTCAACTTGGCATATTTGCCTGGAGGAAACCTTTCCTTTCTAAGGTGTATCCACACTAGATCTCCTTCTGTGAACTCAGCATACTTTCGATGTTTGTTTGCTGCAGCTTTATACTTCTCATTTTGCTTCAAAATCTTCTCTCGAACTTGTTCATGTAGTTTCTTGATGTTCTTAGCTCTCTCCTCTGCATCACTGCTAAATTGAGTTTTGGAAGGAATAGGAGCTAAATCCAGAGGACTTGTTGGATTCTTGCCATAAACAACCTCAAAAGGACGATGACCAGTGGTTTGACTTGATGATCTATTGTAAGCAAACTCAACTTGAGGTAAAACAAGATCCCATTGTCGTAAATACTTACCAACATAACTCCTCAGAAGATTTCCCAAGCTTCTGTTGATAACTTCAGTTTGCCCATCTGTTTGAGGATGATGAGATGAACTAAAGTTAAGTGTAGTCCCCAGCTTTCTCCAAAGTGTACGCCAAAAATGAGATAAGAACTTTGGATCACGATCTGAGAATATGGCCTTAGGAATGCCATACAATTCCACAATCTCCTTGAAGTACAAATCGGCCACGTGAGTCGCATCATTTGTCTTGTTACAGGGGACAAAATGAGCCATTTTAGAAAATCGGTCAACCACCACCATGATTGAATCTTTGTTTCGCTGTGTTCTAGGCAATCCCACCACAAAATCCAAGCTAACATCTTCCCATGGATCATTAGGAACAGGTAATGGAGTGTACAAACCAGTGTTCTGCCCATGACTTTTTGCCACGTGACAAATTGTACACCTCTTCACGTGCTTCATCACATCCCTTTCCATCTTCGGCCAATAGAAGTTTTCCTTCACAATAGCAATAGTTTTATCTCTCCCAAAATGACCACTAATATCACTGCCATGTGCTTCATTAATGATTAATTCTCTCAAGGAACATTGAGGAATACACAATTGGTTTGCCTTGAGTAGATAACCATCCTGCAAAACAAATTGGTTAGATGAAAACTCATTACAGTTACTCCATATTTTGCCAAAATCTGGATCATCCTTGTAAAGCTCTTTTAAAACCTCAAACCCAACAACATTCACTTGCATAGAGGTCAGCAAAGAATGTCTTCGGCTTGATGCATCAGCCACCACATTTTGAACTCCAGATTTGTGCTTGATGGTAAAGTTGAAAGCTTGAAGAAACTCTACCCATCTGGCATGTCGAACATTAAGCTTCTGTTGGCTGTTGATGAACTTCAAAGCTTCATGTTCAGAATATAGAACGAAGGGTTTTGGCAAGAGATACTGACTCCAATGCTTCAAAGCTCGACAAATAGCATACAACTCTTTGTCATAAGTTGAGTACTTTTTGCGAGATGCATTCAATTTTTCACTAAAGAAAGTAATTGGTCTGTCTTCCTGGCTAATAATAGCATCAATACCAATATTGGAAGCATCACATTCAACTTCAAAAACCTTGCTGAGATTTGGAGGTGATAAGATAGAAGCAGCTTCTATCATCTTCTTTTTAGGCACCAAAAGAGCTGGTACAGCACAAGGACTCATGCTTTCCCTCACTAACTCTTTAGTGATAAGCTCATTAACCTGCCATTGAAATTCTTCATGTTCTGTAGGACTCATTCGACGGGCTGATTTAATTGGCAACACAGCACCTGGAACAAGATCAATACAATGCTGTATGTCTCTCATTAGAGGAAGGCCTGGTGGTATCTCATTTGATATAACATCATGATATTCTTCAAGAAGATACTTCATCTCCAAAGGCGGTTCGTTACTAACTTCATTTTCTTCTAACAACAAGAACACATAAATTTCACTTCCCCTCTCCAACTCTCTTCTACATTCTGTTTGGGTAAGCAAAGCATTTCCTTCCCCTTTAGTAGGTTTAGGAACACCTTCTAACTTTGAAGGACCCAAAATAACTTTGACCCCATCTTTAAAGAATGTATAAGTATTCCCATAGATATCATGCATTACTTTCCTATCATACTGCCATGGTCTACCAAGAAGTAAATGACAAGCATCCATAGGAACAACATCACACCATATTTCATCTTTATACTTTTTCCCAATAGAAAATGAAACAAGGCAGCGTTTGTTTACCTTGATCTCGTTATCTTTCCGCAGCCATGAAATCTTGTAAGGTTGAGGATGCTTCTCTGTTTGAAGGCCAAGTTTATCAATCATCTCCGTAGACACCACATTTTCAAAGCTACCACCATCAATAATAACGTTGCACACCTTGCCATGAGAAGAACATCTGCTATGGAAGATATTTCTTCGAAGCCAATCATCTTCTCGTTCTTGGGCAATATTCAAACTCCTTTGAATAAGAAAGAGAGAATCACCTCGATTTGCATAAGTGACTTCCTCTTCATCAACAAATTCTGGATTATCGAAATTGATCAAGGCATCTAACTCGATCTCTTCATCAATTTCGTAAAAGTCATCAAATATTGGTAGTTTTCCATGATCCTCAAAGAAGTCATGGTCTACTTCATCATTCTCCACCGATTCATCTTTATTAGCAGCATCATTATCATCATAATTGCACAAAGGACTTTGATCTTCTACTTTTCCATGCATTCCACCTGCGAATTCTTTATTTTCCAGAATTACTAAACGTTGCTGGAGTTGTTGGAGCTGCCGCATAAGATCTTCAATGATCAAACGTTGCTGGACTTGCTGGAGTTGCCGCCTGAGATCTTCAATGATCCAAATCTCGTTATCTCTTTGGAGAAGGAGGCAATGGGCCGTAGAAGCAGCCTTGTGAGTACGACAGCCATTGAACCAAAAGCTCTGATACCAATCTGATACGAATCTTCGAGATATGGCTCTGATACAATCTGATACCGAATCTTCGAGATATGGCTCTGATACCAAATCTGATACCGGGCTGCTGGATTATAATAGATGAGGATAGGATCTTCAAGTTGATTATCAACTCAACCAATAGCTGGAACAAATGAAATGGAACCTAAACAAACACTCTTTGAAAGGGATAACAAGCTCACCACCAAAGTAAACACCAATGGAATACAGATAATTCACCACCCAAGGATGTAAAACCAAGGATACAGGGCTTAATAACAAGCTCACCACCAAAGTAAACACCAATGGGATACAGATAATTCACCACCCAAGGATGTAAACCAATGATACAGGGCTTAAACTAACTCACCACTCTATGGAATCCACCAAGAGATACAGAGTTAAGGAGAAATCAGTATAAACACTGAAATTTCACTCAAATTTGAATTCCAAACTTCACTCCCTTGAATACACAACTTTAGAACTTAAATAACTTGGAACAACCCTCCAAGCATAGGTAAAAGACAATAATTAATTGATTTCAACAATTACAGCTCAACTACTACATTGACAACTCATTTAACTAAGACTCATAAGTAAACTAATTAGGTAACAAAAGCACAACCAACTAAGCTAGAAATTCAAATTCCAACCAACTAAGCTAGAAAATTCAAATTCTAATGTGGACTTTAATGCAGCATTCAATATGACCCAGCTATGAAGAGATAGTCATAAATTCCTGCAGACAACTCCAAATGACACATTGACAAATGTGTTAGAAAGCTGACTTCAAGATCTCTTACAGCCACAAATCTTGACATTTAATTCTTTGCACAGCAATACCAGTTCTTTTACGAAATTACCCTCATTTTGGTTCATGTGCACTCTTGACCATTGTAATAGTTTATAACCCTTGATGATCTATCATGAATCTCATGGATTGCAACACTCCTGTGTCACTGGTTACATCTTTCAACTGCAGGAGAGTTAATTGACAAACTACAAGAATTCGTCTATTCACCTGATCCAACAATGGCTCGGATAAATTGGTTTGGAGAAGGCAACAAAGGCGTCAACTGGATTTAACCCTCCATCTGTAATCCCTATTTGCTGGTTTGCTTCGTTTTTGTTTGCTTTCTTTTTAGTGTGTTTATTTGAGATTTTTCATGTCGTTTCTTTTTAGCTTTTTCAGGTTATTTCTTTCGTCCCAGGTAATATTTTCTAATCTCGGTTTTTAGAGTGGTGGCTTAAAAAAGTTCAATTCCTCTTGAAACGCATTCTGGATCTCTTCAATCCATAATGGCTGAATAAGGAGGCTAACTTCTAAACTTTTTAGACCCATTCTAACGGACTTGTTTTTGTTTACTGGCTTGTTGGACTTTGTTATTTTATGAGTAAGTTTAGTTTTGTGTAATTTAGAGTTGTTGTGTGTTTTTGTCTATATCATTTTCGATTCGGAAAAAAAAAACATTGTGGAAAAACCTGAGAATGGCAGAATATGGGGTTTCTTTAACTCTTGAAACGCATTCTCTATAAATAAATCTGTAGTTTATTTATTTCGTGTTGTTTGAAGTGTCTTGTTTCTTGTTTTTGTTCTTTCATAATAAAGGTATATAGGCTGGAAACCTTAAGTCTTCGGGCTACTGGTCCTAAGGAGTGTTGAAATATACAATCTTGACTCAGGTGTAACAACGCCACGTACCTCATTTCTTGCATTTTGTGTGTCAATGATAAGATAATGATTGAATTAAGAATAACTCTTGGAAAATGATAAATGATGCATGGATCTGTGTGCTTGCAATGTTTATTGGTTTTTGCTTTGCTTTTGATTCCTTGCGCAACATTGAGCACTGAGCTATTATCACTGAGTTATTTGTTCACTTAGTGAATGTTTATGTAATTTAAATGTTTCTTCAGATTTCAATGAATTCTAGAACTTGTTTGATGGTCACTCGATGCGAAATCCTAGACTGTTCAACATTGGGGAAATGATTTAGGCCATCTTTGGACCGTTTGAGCCTTAATAGCCAACCTTGACTGAAATTGATCCCTAGTTACCCCTTTGAGCCTGTGTAAGCCTTTTTCTTTGTTAACTCACTAAAAGATTTTCTAACCTCAAATGAATTTGTTCCAAACAGTTTATCCCTTACCTATGAGCATATAGATCGTTCACAATTAAATTTAGAGCTATGTTCTGGTTTTGGGAAGTTAGAGGAGGTTGGGATGTGTCATGAGCAATGCAAGTGAGTTCTATTGTGTTTGAAAAAAAAAAGAAAAAAAAAGCTAATCTGTACTTATCGTCCACGTACTTACACATTGAGGACAATGTGTTGTTTAAGTGTGGGGGAGGGGAAGTGTAATAAAAAAAAAGAAAAAAAGAAAAAAAAAAAAAGAACAAAAGAAGAAAAATAAGAGATCTATACCCTTAACTGTTCTTAAAAAGAATGAAACAACAAAGTGTGGGGGTGTAGTTTTCTTTTGTTTTCTGCAAAAAAAGAAAAAAAAAGATTGAGTGTTCTAAATAAGTTTGGGGGAGTAACTTTGTGAATTGAAATGAAGTTGTGTTGTAGGGTTGAGCTCTACATAATCTTGAATGATTTATGTGTTCGTAGGTGATTTGAGCCAAATTATTATCCTTGATCATACCTTCACCCAAGCCAAACGTTACAAGCTTAATAAAGTCCTACTTGATCCTTGGTGTTGTACATTTCTACATTAGTGGAGAGTGACTTGAAAAGCAGGCCTATGGAGTTCATTTATACACACATCTTCACTATTAAATATGATTCATTTTTATGCATAAACTCATCCGGGTTACAAGTGATTAGGTGAGAATGGCTCTACACCCACACACTTGAGGAATTGAAGTGAAGCGAAACTAATCTTTGAGATAAAATTCTTGATCAAGTGCATTATTTTGAAGTTTTCCTTGGGTTATAATTAAGTACAATCTTTGAGGCCTATTTGCAAGTTGAAGCATTTGTGTGTTTTGATTTTTTTGTTTTTGTGATTCTGTTTAGATTTAGTTTTGTTTTCATATCGTGTTAGTTGCTCGAGGACTAGCAAAGTCTAAGTGTGGGGGAATTTGATAGGTGTCTATTTATGTATTACTTTTATATCAATTCGTCCATGTTTCTTTGCTATATTCCTTGGTATTTTTATGTTTTTGTGTGGTTTTGATGTTTGTAGGAGTTTGGGAGCAACTTGCACAAAAATGGAGTAAAACCCTTCATTTTCACCTCTGCTAGTCAGTGATCTTTTCGGATTTAATTGTATTGATATACAATGACCCGATGACATGTTATATACCGTTGGAAAGCTCTCGAAGTCTATTTTCTGGAGAAATTTACGGTTTATAAATCCATTCAGTGTACCAAAAGTTGTAATCAAAACAGTGTGAGATGTATAGAAATATAATTCCACAGCACTGTAGCATGTATAATACGGGGCACTGTAGCAAGTCACTGTAGCAGAGTATTTAAACACATTTTAGGGTTTTATTTTCAGAACTTGAAGAGGGGAAAACGTGGGAAGAGGCTGCATTTCTAGATTTCTCTCATCCCTTGGAGTTCTTGAAGGAGAAAGAAGATTTTGAAAGAGGAGTAACTACAATTCCTAGAAGATTCATCTACAAAGAAGATTTTCAAAGAATTTGCTAAGTTCTTTCTTTCCTTTTCAATTCTGGAACTTCTATGTATTGTATTTGTTATTCTGATTGAATATGTGTAACTAAATCTGAATTGGTTGAGGGTGATTTCAAAGCCTTGATATGGATTTTGTAAGTTGATTGTGTAAGAAATTGTTATCCAATTCTCTAATTGAAGTTGCTTGTATTTTCCCATATCTTATGCTTATGATTGCTTACTGTTTGTATTTGGAATGGCCAACTGAATATAATCTGTTGTTGTCTATTGCTAGATTATAAATCTTGATCCGTAATTGTCTTGAATTTCCAATCAGTAGTAGCAAAATTGTGATCAGAGATTGCAATTGGAAAATACAACCTAGGTTAAATAATCTGAACTTGTGTGATTATTGCTTAGATCAACCTATCTTTCTCATCGTAATGCTTCCATTGAATTAAACTCAGAGAGCTTGTTCTGGTTGTTTAATGGATAGAGATTAAATAAAGAGCTTGTTTTATTTAACAACAAAGTAAGGAAAGATTGGGATAACGAGCTTGTTGTTATCTACGGTTGATAACTTCAATGCTGTAATTGGATTACAATTCTATGTTAATTCACAAATTCATATCTTGTGGCAGAGAAAGAACCCCTAACCAAGTGTCTCTCATTGATCTTTCTTCAAATTACCTCTTTTGTTTATTCTTAATTTGTATTCTATTTCATTTAGTTAATCATTCACAAAACCCCCACCTATTTTACTTTATCGTGCTGGACATATTAACGAATTCTTAGAATCAAATCTCGTGGGACGATAATCTACTTATTCACTTTATTACTTGTGCGACTGTATACGTGCTAGTTTAGAACGCATCACTAAGCAATAAACACACAAGCTCGGATGATTTAACTTAGGTTGTATTCTCCAATTGTAATCTCTGATCACAATTTTGCTACTAATGATTAGAATTTCAAGACAATTACGGATCAAATTTCTAGTCTAGCAATAAATCACAACCAGATTATATTCAGTTGGCCACTCAAATACAATCAGCAAGCAATCATAAGCATTAAATATGGGAGAATACAAGCAACTTCATTAGAGAATTGGATAACAATTCCTTACACAATCAACTTACAAAAACCATATCAGGGGCTTTGAAATCACCCTCACCCAATTCAGATTCATTTACACATGTTTAAGAACGTGGTAAATACAATACAACATGGAGACATTCCAGAAAATGAAAGGGAAGGGAAAAACTTAGCAAATTTAATGTAATTCTCTTTGGATTGTAGTTCTTCCTCTTTCCAAGCTTCCTTTCTCCTTCAAGAACTCCAAGAGATGAAATAATTCCAGAGCTTCAGCCTCCACCACGTTCTCCCCTCCTCCCAGTTATGAAAATAAAACCCTAAAATGTGTTTAAATACTCTGCTACAGTAACATGCTACAGTGCTCCGTATTTAATAACATGCTACAGTGATATAGGGAATTACAAATATACACTTCTCATACCATTTTTATCACAACTTTCGGTACACTACATAAATTCGTGAACCGTAAATTTCTCCAGAAAATAGACTTCGAGAGCTTTTCAATGGTATATAGCATGTTATCCGGTTAATTGTATATCGATACAATCAACTCCAAGAATTGGTTGACTAGCAGAGGTGAAAATGAAGGGTTTTACTCCAATTTTGTGTAAGTTCCTCCAAAACTCCTACAAACATCAAAAACCACACAAAAACATAAAAATACCAAGGAATATAGCAAAGAAACATGGACGAATTGATATGAAAATGATATATAAATAGACACTTATCACCAATGCTATAGGTGGATTTCCAGGACAACCAAGGCAAAGGTATGACCCTTTCTCCAACACTTACAATGCTGGATGGAGAGATCACCCTAATTTGAGATATGGGAATCGTCAACCAATCGCTCCAAATGCTATACAAAATCGGCCACCAGGTTTTAATCACCCAAGGGTGCAGCAACCATTTCAAGCACAACCACCACCAGTAACACAACCAACACCGCAACCAGCTCCACAAAATTTAGGTACGTCTCTCGAGGATATTGTTAAAGCACTTGCCACTAACACAATGCAATTTAAGCAGGAAACTAGGGCAAGTATCCAAAACCTGGAAAGCCAAATAGGACAATTGGCCACTAACATGAGCAAATTTGAGAGTCAAAGCTCAGGAAAATTGCCATCTCAGCCAGTGATCAATCCAAGAGAAAATGCTAGTGTTGTTACTTTGAGAAGTGGAAAGCAGTTAGAGATTCTACCAAAGAAATCACAAGCTGATGAAGGGGATGACACCACTTCCACCATGAACAAAACATCCACTTCTAAGGTTGATGCGTTCGAAACTAGCAAGTATACTAGTCGCACAAGTAATAAAAGTAAGATATCGTTCCCACGAGGATTGATTCTAATTAAATTTGTTATTCGAAAGCAAAAACAGAGTAAATGGGGGTTTGTTTTTGATTAACTAAGTGAATAATAATGCAACGAGAATAACAAAACAGAAAGTAAATTTGAATGAAAAATCAATGGGAGAAAGATGGTTAAGGGATCCTTCTCTACCAAAGATATGGATTTGCGAATTAATTGTAGAATTGTCATCTAATTACAGCATTGAAGTTATCAACCGTAGATAATAACAAGCTCTATTACCCCAATCTTTCCTTACTTTTGTTGTTAAATAAAACAAGCTCTTTGTTTAATCTCTATCCATTAAACAACCTAGAACAAGCTCTCTGAGTTTAATTCAATGGATGCATTATGACAAGAAAGATAGGTTGATTCCGTATTGTCTTGAATTTCTAATCATTAGTAGCAAATTGTTGATCAGAGATTACAATTTGAGAATCATCACCTAAGTTAAATAATCGAACTTGTGTGTTATTTGCTTAGATGACGGTGGATGAAATTTTTTTCTACAGCTTGATCAAGCAAGTACAAACAAACCATCAAAAAAAATTATTAACATTTAACAAACCAATGGGTTTCCGATGGATGTTTAGCTGTGCCCAAGAGGTGATTTGAAATATCTCCTCTAATGTACTTCAGATTTTAAGTACTTCTTTGTGAGCAAGTACCTCAAAGCTGCATGATCAGAATAAACGGTTACTTTAGTACCAATCAAATAAGATCGAAACTTTTCTAAAGCAAAAATAACCGCTAGCAGCTCTTTCTCAGTGGTAGAATAATTAAGTTGAGCATCATTTAAAGTACGAGATGCGTAATAAATGGCATGTGGAACTCTGCCAATTCTTTGACCCAAAACGGCACCCACAGCGTAGTCACTTGCATCGCACATGATCTCGCATGGATGATTCCAATTCGGAGATTGGATTACTGGAGCCGAAGTCAAGAGTTCCTTCAGTTTCTCAAATGCCTCTTTGCATTTCTCATCAAATTCAAAGACCACATCATTCTATAATAATCTGCATAGGTTGATAGGTGTCTATATATGTATTACTTTTATATCACTTCGTCCATGTTTCTTTGCTATATTCCTTGGTATTTTTATGTTTTTGTGTGGTTTTGATGTTTGTAGGAGTTTTGGAGCAACTTGCACTAAAATGGAGTAAAACCCTTCTTTTTCACCTCTGCTAGTCAGTGATCTTCTCGGATTTAATTGTAT
>SNVD02000183.1:0-13125 GCA_013180625.2 Boswellia sacra | reverse complement strand
AAGCATTAGATCTGGGAAAATACAAGCAACTTCAATTAGAGAATTGGATAACAATTTCTTACACAATCAACTCACAAATTCCATATCAAGGGTTTTGAAATCACCCTCAACCAATTCAGATTTAGTTACACATATTCAATCAGAATAACAAATACAATACAGAGAATTCCAGAATTGAAAAGGAAAGAAAGAACTTAGCAAATTCTTTGAAAATCTTCTTTGTAGATGAATCTTCTTGGAATTGTAGTTCCTCCTCTTTCAAAATCTTCATTCTCCTTTAAGAACTCCAAGGGATGAGAGAAATCCAGAAATGCAGCCTCCTCCCACGTTTTCCCCTCTTCAAGTTATGAAAATAAAACCCTAAAATGTGTTTAAATACTCTGCTACAGTAACTTGCTACAGTGCGCCGTATTTAATAACATGCTACAGTGATATATGGAATTACAAATATACACTTCTCATACCATTTTTATCACAACTTTCGGTACACTACATAAATTCGTGAACCGTAAATTTCTCCGAAAAATAGACTTCGAGAGCTTTTCAATGGTATATAGCATGTTATCCGGTTAATTGTATATCGATACAATCAACTCCAAGAAATTGGTCGACTAGCAGAGGTGAAAATGAAGGGTTTTACTCCAATTTTGTGTAAGTTCCTCCAAAACTCCTACAAACCTCAAAAACCACACAAAAACATAAAAATACCAAGGAATATAGCAAAGAAACATGGACGAATTGATATGAAAATGATATATAAATAGACACTTATCAAATTCCCACACACTTAGACTTTGCTAGTCCTCGAGCAACTACGACAATATGAAATAAAACTAAACCGAAACAGAATCAACAAAAAAATTAAAACACACAAATGCTTCATCTTGCAAATAGGCCTCAAAGATTGTACTTAATTATAACCCAAGTAAAACTTCAAAATAATGCACTTGATCAAGAATTTTATCCGAAAGATTAGTTTCGCTTCACTTCAATTCCTCAAGTGTGTGTGTGTAGAGCCATTCTCACCTAATCAATTGTAAACCAGATGAGTTTATGCATAAAAATGAATCATATTTAATATTGAAGATGTGTGTATAAATGAACTCCATAGGCTTGCTTTTCAAGTCACTCTCCACTACTGTAGACATGCACAACACCAAGGATCAAGTAGGACTTTATTAAGCTTGTAACGTTTGGCTTGGGTGAAGGTATGATAAAGGATAATAATTTGGCTCAATCACCCACAAACACATAAATCATTCAAGACTATGTAGAGCTCAACCCTATAACACAACTTCATTTCAATTCACCAGGTTACACCCCCAAACTTATTTAGAACACTCAATCTTTTTTTTTTTCAGTAAACAAAAGAAAACTACACCCCCACACTTTGTTGTTTCATTCTTTTTAAGAACACTTAAGGGTATAGATCTCTTATTCTTCTTCTTTTTTTCTCTTTTTTTTCTTCTTTTTTTTTTATTACACTTCCCTTCCCCCACACTTAAACAACACATTGTCCTCAATGTGTAAGTACGTGGACAAGAAGTACAGCTTGGCTTTCTTTTCTTTTTTTTTTTACAAACGTAATAGAACTCACTTGCATTGCTCATGACACAACCCAACCTCCTCTAACTCCCAAAACCAGAACATAGCTCAAAATGTAATCGTGAATGATCTATATGCTCATAGGTAAGGGATAAACTGTTTGGAAAAAAAAATTTCATTTGAGGTTAGGAAATCTTTTAGTGAGTTAACAAAGAAAAAGGCTTACAGAGGCTCAAAGGGGTAACTATGGATCAATTTCAGTCAAGGTTGGCTATTAAGGCTCAAACGGTCCAAAGATGGCCTAAATCATTTCCCCAATGTTGCACAGTCTAGGATTTCGCCTCGAGTGACCATCAAACAAGTTCTAGAATTTATTGAAATCTGAAGAAGCATTTAAATTACATAAAAACTTTCTCTAAGTGAACAAATAACTCAGTGATAATAGCTCAGTGCTCAATGTTGCGCAAGGAATCAAAAGCAAAGCGAAAACCAATAAACATTTCAAGCACACAGATCCATGCATCATTTATCATTTTCAAGAGTTATTCTTAATTCAATCATTATCTTATCATCGACCCACAAAATGCAAGAAAAGAGGTACGTGGCGTTGTTACACCTTAGTCAAGATTGTATATTTCAACAATCCTTAGGACCAGTAGCCCGCAGACTTAAGGTTTCCAGCCTATATACCTTTATTATGAAAGAACAAAACAAGATACAAGACACTTCAAACACCATGAAATAAACAAACTACAGATTTATTGAGAGAGAATGCGTTTCAAGAGTTAAGAACCCCATATTCATAGCCATTCTCAGGTTTTTCCACAATGTTTTTTTTTCGAATCGAAACTGATAAAAACAAAAACACACAACAACTCGAAATTACATAAAACTAAACTTACTCAGAAAATAATAAAGTCCAACAAATCAGCAACACAAACAAGTCAGTTAGAATGGGTCTAAAAAGTTTAGAAGTTAGCCTCCTTATTCAGCCATTATGGATTGAAGAGATCCAGAATGCGTTTCAAGAGAACTGAAACTTTTTAAGCCACCACTCTAAAAACCGAGATTAGAAAATATTCACCTGGGTTTATAGAAACAACTCTGAAAACAAAAACTCAACTCAAATAAACACAATAAGTATAAAGCAAAACAAATGAGCATACCAGCAGATATGTATTACAGATGAGATGTTAAATCGCATTTTACGCCTCCTTTTGCCTTCTCCAAACCAATCTATCCCGAGCTAGGGGGGGGTGTGCATGGATGGCAGGCGAATGATACGAAGTGCTTGTAATTTGTCAATTACTCCCCGTGCGCGTGTGTGTGAAGCTGTAAACCAGGATTTGCTCGCCGACTATGAGATGACGTTTTTTTCTACTGCTTGATCAAGAAAAGACAACAAACCATCAAAAAATTTATTGACATTTAACAAACCAATGGGTTTCCGATGGATGTTTAGCTGTGCCCAAGAGGTGATTTGAAATATCTCCTCTAATGTACCATACCCACCCGGCAAAGCTATAAATGCATCGGACTTAACAACCATATGTGCAATACGCTCATGCATACTAGAGACCTGTAACTCGTCCCCGATTGTGGTGCCTACGATATCTCGTACAGCTAATGGTTTAGGGATAATGCCGGGAACTTTGCTCCCTCCCAAGGATGCAGCTGTTGGCACACACCCCATTAACCCAAGACTACCCCCTCCGTAATCAAATGAATACCCCTCGCAGCTAATGTCCTACCAAAATCAAGAGCTGCTGTTGTAAACTCTCCATCTTTACCAAATTGCGATCCACAAAATACACATATATTTTGGAATCGTCGAATTGGTGCTTTCTCCATTTCTAAAAGTGTTCTAAACTTATGTAAGACAATGATGCAGGTTAGGTATTATGCAATTAAAGTGCAAGACAGGTTATAAAATGACATTTCAAAATATGCAGCATGGATATATACACACGTAAAACTCTCAAATTGACACATGGGAACATAATTTCGGTAGGAGTTGCTCGATGCAGATTTATCGCCCAAGATTTGAAAGAATAGATATGCTTTCGCGAGTTTGACACAACCTACACATTGCTCCACGTGTGCATGAAATGGAGATAAACTTTCGGTGGGTTTGAAAAAACCGCCACACTTGTCTCCCACGTGAAGCAGAAAGTAAAGATATACTTTCGGCGAGGTTGACAAAACCTCCACGCTTGTCTCCCACGTGTATTTATGCCATAGGGTAGTCATATGGTTTGTCAAAAAGAAAACTTGAAATTAAAACAAACAAAATCAACAAACAACAACAACACAAAAACAACCTTGATAATCAGATCAAACGAAACAAGAAAAAAAATTCTACAACAACAACACACATTCAAATATACCAGTAGTTGTGATTGTGGCGCACATCTTCCTCTGGTTTTACGTCCAGTAACGGCTGAAACGCCTTCTATGAGTCGGGGATTTGCTTCCCATCTAGTTTTCTTATAAACTGGCAAACAGGTCGTTTTTAGTCAGATTCCCTAGATTATAACACTGCAATTCATCACGAAATTGTGTCCATAGATTAAGCAATTCACGCTGAACAAGTCCACAAGAATGTGACTCGAGAGTTAACAAAACATTATCCAGCGACTCATTACTCAAACTGACACAGGAGTGTTGCAATCCATGGAATTCATGATAGATCATCAAGGGGTGCAAATTGTTACAATGGTTAGGAGTGCACATGAACCAAAATGAGGGATAATTTCGTAAAAGAACTGGTATTGCTGTGCAGAGAATTAAATGTCAAGATTTGTAGCTATAAAAGATCTTGAAGTCAGCTTTCTAACACATTTGTCAATGTGTCATTTGAAGTTGTCTGCAGGAATTTATGACTATATCTTCACAGCTGGTTCATAGTTAATGGTGCATTAAAGTCTACTCTAGAATTTGAATTTGCTTGCTTAGTTGGTTGGAATTTGAATTTCTAGCTTAGTTGGTTGTGCTTTATTACCTAATGAGTTTACTTATGAGTCTTAGTTAATAAATGAGTTGTCAATGTAGTAGTTGAGCTGTAATTATTGAAATCATTTAATTATTGTCTTTTACCTATGCTTGGAGGGTTGTTCCAAGTTATTTAAGTCCTAAAGTTGTGTGTTCAAGGAGTGAAGTTTGGAATTCGAATTTGAGTGAAATTTCAGTGTTTATACTGATTTCTCCTTAACTCTGTATCTCTTGGTGGATTCCATAGAGTGGTGAGTTAGTTTAAGCCCTGTATCCTTGGTTTTACATCCTTGGGTGGTGAATTATCTGTATCCCACTGGTGTTTACTTTTGTGGTGAGCTTGTTATCCCTTTAGCCCTGTATCCTTGGTTTACACATCCCTTGGGTGGTGTTATCTGTATCCCGCATTGGTGGTTCACTTTGGTGGTGAGCCTTGTATCCCTTCAAAGAGTGTTTGTTAGGTTCTATTTTGAGTATTTGTTAGGTTCCATTTTATTTCTTCCAGCCATTGGTTGAGTTGATAATCAACTTGAAGATCCTATCCTGATCTATTATAATCTAGCAGTCCGGTATCAGATTTGGTATCAGAGCCATATCTCGAAGATCCGGTATCAGATTGGTATCAGAGCTTTTGGTTCAATGGCTGGTCGTACTCACAAGGCTGCTTCTACTGCCCAATTGCCTCTTTTTTATAGAGATGAACGAGATTTGATCATTGAAGATCTCAGGCGGCAACTTCAGCAAGTCCAAAAACGTTTGATCGTTGAAGATCTTATGCAACAGCTCCAACAACTCCAGCAACGTTTAGTAATTCTGGAAAATAAAGAATTCGCAGATGGAATGCATGGAAAAGTAGAAGATCAAAGTCCTTTGGGCAATTATGATGATAATGATGCTGCTAATAAAGATGAATCGGTGGAGAATGATGAAGTAGACCATGACTTCTTTGAGGATCATGGAAAACCACCAATATTTGATGACTTTTATGAAAGTGATGAAGAGATCGAGACAGATGCCTTGATCAATTTCGGTAGTCCAGACTTTGTTGATGAAGGGGAAGTCACTTATGCTGATAAAGGTGATTCTCTCTTTATTATTCAAAGGAGTTTGAGTATTGCCCAAGAACGAGAAGATGATTGGCTTCGCAGAAATATCTTCCATAGCAGATGTTCTTCTCATGGCAAGGTGTGCAACTTTATTATTGATGGTTGCAGCTTTGAAAATGTGCTGTCTATGGAGATGATTGATAAACTTGGCCTTCAGACAGAGAAGCATCATCAACCTTACAAGATTTCATGGCTTCGGAAAGATAACGAGATCAAGGTAAACAAACGCTGCTTTGTTTCATTTTCTATTGGCAAGAAGTATAAAGATGAAATATGGTGTGATGTTGTTCCTATGGATGCTTGTCATTTACTTCTTGGTAGACCATGGCAGTATGATAGGAAAGTAATGCATGATGGCTATGGGAATACTTATACATTCTTTAAAGATGGGGTCAAAGTTATTTTGGGTCCTTCAAAGTTAGAATGTGTTCCTAAACCTACTAAAGGGGAGGGAAATGCTATGATTACCCAAACAGAATGTGGAAGAGAGTTGGAGAAGGGAAGTGAAATTTATGTGTTCTTATTAATAGAAGAAAATGAAGTTAGTAATGAACCGCCTCCGAAGATGAACTATCTTCTTGAAGAATATCATGATGTTATACTAAATGAGATACCACCAAGCCTTCCTCTAATGAGAGACATACAGCATTGTATTGATCTTGTTCCAGGTGCTGTGTTGCCAATTAAATCAGCCCGTCGAATGAGTCCTACAGAACATGAAGAATTACAACGGCAGGTTAATGAGCTTATCCCTAAAGAGTTAGTGAGGGAGAGCAGGAGTCCTTGTGTTGTCCCAATGGTGCGTTCGAAACTAGCAAGTATACTAGTCGCACAAGTAATAAAGTGATAAGTAAGATATCGTTCCCACGAGGATTGATTCTAATTGAATTTGTTATTTCCAGCAACAATAAACTAAACAGGGGGGGATTTTTGTTGAATGCTTTACTAAATGAAATAAGAATGCAAGTAAAGAATAACAAAACAGAAAGTAAAATTGAATGAAAAATCAATAGGAGAAAGCTGGTTAAGGGATCCTTCTCTACCACAAGATATGGATTTGAGAATTAATTGTAGAATTGTCATCTAATTACAGCATTGAAGTTATCAACCGTAGATAATAACAAGCTCTATTACCCCAATCTTTCCTTACTTTGTTGTTAAATAAAACAAGCTCTTTATTTAATCTCTATCCATTAAACAACCTAGAACAAGCTCTCTGAGTTAAATTCAATGGATGCATTATGATAAGAAAGATAGGTTGATCTAAGCAATAAACACACAAGCTCGGATTATTTAACCTAGGTTATATTCTCTAATTGTAATCTCTGATCACAATTTTGCTACTAATGATTAGAAATTCAAGACAATTACGGATCAAGATTTCTAGTCTAGCAATAAATCACAACCAGATTATATTCAGTTGGCCACTCAAATACAATCAGCAAGCAATCATAAGCATTAAATATGGGAGAATACAAGCAACTTCAATTAGAGAATTGGATAACAATTCCTTACACAATCAACTTACAAAAACCATATCAGGGGCTTTGAAATCACCCTCAACCAATTCAGAATTAGTTATACATATTCAGATAGAATACAAATACAATACAATATGGAGACATTCCAGAAAATGAGAGGGAAAGGGAAACTTAGCAAATTTGATGAAATCTATTAGGATTTGTAGTTCTTCCTCTTTCCAAGCCTTCAATCTCCTTCAAGAACTCCAAGAGATGAGAGAAATCCAAAGATGCAGCCTCCTCCACGTTCTCCCCTCTTCAAGTTATCAAAATAAAACCCTAAAATGTGTTTAAATACTCTGCTACAGTAACTTGCTACAGTGCCCCGTATTATACATGCTACAGTGATGTGTGGAATTACATTTCTACACTTCTCACACTGTTTTGATTACAACTTTCGGTACACTGAATGGATTCATAAACCGTAAATTTCTCCAAAAAGTAGACTTCGAGAGCTTTTCAACGGTATATGATATGTCATCGGGTTCATTGTATATCAATACAATTAAATCCGAGGAGATGGTTGACTAGCAGAGGTGAAAATGAAAGGTTTTACTCCATTTTTGTGCAAGTTGCTCCAAAACTCCTACAAACATCAAAACCACACAAAAACATAAAAATACCGAGGAATATAGCAAAGAAACATGGACCAATTAATATGAAAATGATATATAAATAGACACTTATCACCCAACTCTTTTGGTGAGTAAAAAGAAGATGGTAGAAGCTTCTATCTTATCACTTCCAAATCTCAGCAAGGTTTTTGAAGTTGAATGTAATGCTTCCAATATTGGTATTGATGCTGTTATTAGCCAGGAAGGCAGATCAATTGCTTTCTTTAGTGAAAAATTGAATGCATCTCGCAAAAAGTACTCAACTTATGACAAAGAGTTGTATCTATTTGTCGAGCTTTGAAGCATTGGAGTCAGTATCTCTTGCCAAAACCATTCGTTCTATATTCTGACCATGAAGCTTTGAAGTTCATCAACAGCCAACAGAAGCTTAATGTTCGACATGCTAGATGGGTAGAGTTTCTTCAAGCTTTCAACTTTACCATCAAGCATAAATCTGGAGTTCAAAATGTGGTGGCTGATGCCTTAAGCCGAAGACATTCTTTGCTGACCTCTATGCAAGTGAATGCTGTTGGGTTTGAGGTTTTAAGAGAGCTTTACAAGGATGATCCAGATTTCGGCAAAATATGGAGTAACTGTAATGAGTTTTCATCTAACCAATTTGTTTTGCAGGATGGTTATCTACTCAAGGCAAACCAATTGTGTATTCCTCAATGTTCCTTGAGAGAATTAATCATTAATGAAGCACATGGCAGTGGCATTAGCGGTCATTTTGGGAGAGACAAAACTATTGCTATTGTGAAGGAAAACTTCTATTGGCCGAAGATGGAAAGGGATGTGATGAAGCACGTGAAGAGGTGTACAATTTGTCATGTGGCAAAAAGTCATGGGCAGAACACTGGTTTGTACACTCCATTACCTGTTCCTAATGATCCATGGGAAGATGTTAGCTTGGATTTTGTGGTGGGATTGCCTAGAACACAGCGAAACAAAGATTCAATCATGGTGGTGGTTGACCGATTTTCTAAAATGGCTCATTTTGTCCCCTGTAACAAGACAAATGATGCGACTCACGTGGCCGATTTGTACTTCAAGGAGATTGTGAAATTGCATGGCATTCCTAAGGCCATAGTCTCAGATCGTGACCCAAAGTTCTTATCTCATTTTTGGCGTACGCTTTGGAGAAAGCTGGGGACTACACTTAACTTTAGTTCATCTCATCATCCTCAAACAGATGGACAAACTGAAGTTATCCACAGAAGCTTGGGAAATCTTCTGAGGAGTTATGTTGGTAATAATTTACGGCAATGGGATCTTGTTTTACCTCAAGTTGAGTTTGCTTACAACAGATCATCAAGTCCAACCACTGGTCATAGTCTTTTTGAGGTTGTTTATGACAAGAATCCAATAAGTCCTTTGGATTTAGCTCCTATTCCTTCCAAAACTCAATTTAGCAGTGATGCAGAGGAGAGGGCTAAAAACATCAAGCTGCATGAACAAGTCCGAGAGAAGATTTTGAAGCAAAATGAGAAGTATAAAGCTACAGCAAACAAACATCAGAAGTATGCTGAGTTCAAAGAAGATCTAGTGTGGATACACCTTAGAAAGGAAAGGTTTCCTCCAGGCAAATATGCCAAGTTGAAGCCTAGAGCTGATGGACCATTCAAAGTTTTACAACGCATTGGAGAGAATGCTTACAAAAGGTTGAGCTACCTGAGCATTATGGTTGTTTACAAAACATTTAATATTCTTGACAACTTAGTCCTTATCTTGGTGGAAAACAACATCAAGACTCGAGGCGAGTTCTTTATCAACAGGGGAGCTGACCAGGAGTGTTGCAATCCATGGAATTCATGATAGATCATCAAGGGGTCCAAATTGTTACAATGGTCAGGAGTGCACATGAACCAGAATGAGGGATAATTTCGTAAAAGAACTGGTATTGCTGTGCAGAGAAATAAATGTCAAGATTTGTGGCTATAAGAGATCTTGAAGTCAGCTTTCTAACACATTTGTCAATGTGTCATTTGGAGTTGTCTGCAGGAATCTATGACTATCTCTTCACAGCTGGTTCATAGTTAATGGTGCATAAAAGTCTACTCTAGAATTTGAATTTGGATTTTTTTTGATTAGTTGTTGGGAATTTGAATTTCTAGCTTAGTTGTTGTGCTGTATTACCTAAATAGTTGACTTATGAGTCTTAGTTAAAATGAGTTGTCATGTAGTAGTTGAGCTGTAAATTGTTGAAATCATTAATTATTGTCTTTAACCTATGCTGGAGGGTTGTTCCACGTTATGTAAAGTCCCAAAGTTGTGTATTCAAGGGAGTGAAGTTTGGAATTCGAATTTGAGTGAAAATTCAGTGTTTATACTGATTTCTCCTTAACTCTGTATCTCTTGGTGGATTCCATAGAGTGGTGAGTTAGTTTAAGCCCTGTATCCGTGGTTTACATCCTTGGGTGGTGAATTATCTGTATCCCATTGGTGTTTACTTTGGTGGTGAGCTTGTTATCCCTTTAAGCCCTGTATCCTTGGTTTACATCCTTGGGTGGTGAATTATCTGTATCCCATTGGTGTTCAATTTGGTGGTGAGCTTGTTATCCCTTTCAAAGAGTGTTTGTTAGGTTCTATTTTGAGTATTTGTTAGGTTCCATTTTATTTGTTCCAGCCATTGGTTGAGTTGATAATCAACTTGAAGATCCTATCCTCATCTATTATAATCCAGCAGCCCGGTATCATATTGGTATCAGAGCCATATCCAAAGATCCTGTATACACCAACCATTCTTAATAAATGAAAGTTTATCTTCTCTATTCCTGGACGCAAAACCTAATGAACGACAAGTCTGGTTACAATTCCATCTAGCACATTTATAACATACTTGTAACCTCTTTGCTCTTCGCCTCTTGGCGTAGTAGTGATGCGTTCGAAACTAGCAAGTATACTAGTCGCACAAGTAATAAAGTGATGAGTAAGATATCGTTCCCACGAGGATTGATTCTAATTGAATTTGTTATTCGAAAGCAACAATAAACTAAATGAGGGGGGTTTTGTTGGTTGATTAACTAGATGAAAACTGAATACGATGGTAATTAATGAATAACACAATGCAAACTTAATTGAAATGGGAATTAATCAATGATAGAAATCTGGTCAAGGGATCATTCTCCACCACAAGATATGGATTTGCGAATTAATTGTAGAATTATCATCCAATTACACCATTGAAATTATCAACCGTAGATAACAAAAAGCTCTGTTATCCCAATCTTTCCTTACTTTGTTGTTAAATAAAACAAGCTCTTTATTTAATCTCTATCCATTAAACAAACTAGAACAAGCTCTCTAAGTTTAATTCAATAGAAGCATTACGATGAGAAAGATAGGTTGATCTAAGCAATAATCACACAAGTTCGGATTATTTAACCTAGGTTGTATTTTCCAATTGCAATCTCTGATCACAATTTTTGCTACTAATGATTAGAAATTCAAGACAATTACGGATCAAGATTTCTAGTCTAGCAATAAATCACAACCAGATTAGATTCAGTTGGCCACTCAAATACAATCAGCAAGCAATCATAAGCATTAAATATGGGAGAATACAAGCAACTTCAATTAGAGAATTGGATAACAATTCCTTATACAATCAACTTACAAAAACCATATCAGGGGCTTTGAAATCACCCTCAACCAATTCAGATTCAGTTACACATGTTTAAGAACGTGGTAAATACAAATACAACATGGAGACATTCCAGAAAATGAAAGGGAAGGGAAAAACTTAGCAAATTTGATGTAATTCTCTTTAGATTGTAGTTCTTCCTCTTTCCAAGCTTCCTTTCTCCTCCAAGAACTCCAAGAGATGAAAGAATTCCAGAGCTGCAGCCTCCACCACGTTCTCCCCTCTTCAAGTTATGAAAATAAAACCCAAAATGTGTTTAAATACTCTGCTACAGTGACTTGCTACAGTGCCCCGTATTATACATGCTACAGTGGCTTGTGGAATTATATTTCTATACATCTCACACTGTTTTGATTACAACTTTTGGACACTGAATGGATTTATAAACCGTAAATTTCTCCAGAAAATAGACTTCGAGAGCTTTCCAACGGTATATAACATGTCGTCGGGTTCATTGTATATCAATACAATTAAATCCGAGAAGATCAATGACTAGCAGAGGTGAAAATGAAGGGTTTTACTCCATTTTTGTGCAAGTTGCTCCAAAACTCCTACAAACATCAAAACCACACAAAAACATAAAAATACCAAGGGATATAGCAAAGAAACATGGACGAATTGATATGAAAGTAATACATAAATAGACACCTATCAGACACTTATCAAATTCCCCCACACTTAGACTTTGCTAGTCCTCGAGCAACTAAAATGATACGAAATAAAACTAAACCGAAACATAATCAAAGAGAAATTAAAACACACAAATGTTTCAACTTGCAAATAGGCCTCAAAGATTGTACTTAATTATAACCCAAGGAAAACTTCAAAATAATGCACTTGATCAAGAATTTCATCTCAAAGATTAGATTCGCTTCACTTCAATTCCTCAAGTGTGTGTGTGTAGAGCCATTCTCACCTAATCACTTGTAACCCAGATGAGTTTATGCATAAAAATGAATCATATTTAATATTGAAGATGTGTGTATAAATGACCTCCATAGGCCTGCTTTTCAAGTCACTCTCCACTAATGTAGACATGCACAACACCAAGGATCAAGTAGGACTTTATCAAGCTTGTAACGTTTGGCTTGGGTGAAGGTATGATAAAGGATAATAATTTGGCTCAAATCACCCACAAACACATAAATCATTCAAGACTATATAGAGCTCAACCCTATAACACAACTTCATTTCAATTCACCAGGTTACACCCCCAAACTTATTTAGAACACTCAATCTTTGTTTTTTTTTTCAGAAAACAAAAGAAAACTACACCCCCACACTTTGTTGTTTCATTCTTTTTAAGAACATTAAGGTATAGATCTCTTATTCTTCTTCTTTTGTTCTTTTTTTTCTTTTTTTTTCTTTTTTTTATTACACTTCTCCTCCCCCACACTTAAACAACACATTGTCCTCAATGTGTAAGTACATGGACGATAAGTACAGATTGGCTCTTTTTTTTTTTTCTTTACAAACATAATAGAACTCACTTGCATTGCTCATGACACATCCCAACCTCCTCTAACTTCCCAAAACCAGAACATAGCTCAAAATTTAATTGTGAAGGATCTACATGCTCATAGGTAAGGGATAAACTGTTTGGAACAAATTCATTTGAGGTTAGGAAATCTTTTAGTGAGTTAACAAAGAAAAAGGCTTACAGAGGCTCAAAGGGGTAAATAGGGATCAATTTCAGTCAAGGTTGG
>SNVD02000181.1:0-12933 GCA_013180625.2 Boswellia sacra | reverse complement strand
AAGTGGCCACCGACCGCCCGATAGCCAGCGCGAACTCATAGGCGCGCGCCGACTGGCCAGAGTTCCGTCGCGCTCGGCCCATGCAAATGAGCCGCGACCGCTCGGTGGCCGGCCAGCCAGCCGGTCGCTGGCGCCACTCGGGCGCACTCGATCTCTGGCCGCCGATTAGACGGCCACGTCGTCACACAGCTGAGACAGGTGCGCGCGCGGCCGTTCGTGGCCGCGCTCGGGGTTCATTTTGTGTCGGCCCGACGCGCCGACCCGACGCGCCGACCGAGATTATATTCTAATGCACTTGATTAAGGCGGGCGGTCGGGCGCGCGGGCGGGCGGCCAGAAGTCGGCGGCCGGATCTGAGCGCTGGGTGGCGGGCGCCATGTCGATCGGCGGCGCTGCACTTGCGGGTCGCGTGCGTGCCGCCGGCCAGCCGATCGATTGCGCGCCGACTAACTGACACGAGCGGGCGGCGGCGGCGCTTTTTGCACGCGCGCGTGTCATCGAAATCAAACAGGTCGGCGGCGGTCGGGCCAGACTTCCGCCTGGGGGATGTGCGCGCGGCCGAGGAGAAGCTCGCAAATCTATGCGTCGAGCTTTGTGTGCGCGCCGCCTGTGTGCCGGCGGCGCGCTCGCCATCAGTGTCAGCACACACACACACACACACACAGACACACACACACGCAGACACACACAACACCTGAGCTCGCCAGCCCTTCAGGTCTCCAACTTTTGAGCTTCCCCACTCTCGAGCGCCCGAACGCGCGCCGCTCAGGTGGCCCGGCTCGGGATGCGCGCGTGCCAGTCGCCAAATTCAAGTTTCACCTTTACTTCCTAGTTGGAAGCGCGCGTCGCGCCACGCGCCAGCTCTTACGCAACTCGCGGGTCGCCCGCACGACTCAATAGAGTTGCGTCCGCCGCTGGTGTGTTGTTGTTGTGTTGTTGGAGAGCCGTTGTGGTTGCTGTTGGCGTTGTTGTTGTTGTTTCCGTTGTGTTGTTCTGTTTGTTGTCCCCTTCGGTCGTCGGGCGCGCGCTGGCAGCGCAATCATTGCGCCTACCCGACGGCGGCAAGTTCATTGTGATCGAGCGGGCGGCCCAGTCAAGTTGTTCCTTTCCACTCGCCAGCCGGCAAAAGTCCTAACGAGTGTCGACTCGACTCGACTCGACACGACCCGACTCGCTTGGACTCTCGCGCAGCCTGTGGTTAACGTGCGCTCTCGGCCACGACTGCCCGCATGCCAGCTCACTGACTGGCAAGCTAGCCGGGATGGGGCGTGTCCAAAGTGCCGAGTAGGCGTGTCTGCGGTCGGAGTGGGCCGTCTCGAGAGCGTCGAGTCGCGCCCGCCCGGGCGACAGGTGGGCGCGCGTCGCCGGACAACTCTCGTGTCAGGGCTCGTTTGTCACAGGCACACACACACACACACTCACACTAACTCACTCTCTACGGCTCACAACCTCAGACGCACTCACTGGCTCACG
The DNA here is from genome assembly GCA_013180625.2 of Boswellia sacra. NCBI lineage: Eukaryota > Viridiplantae > Streptophyta > Magnoliopsida > Sapindales > Burseraceae > Boswellia > Boswellia sacra. The sequence goes on along the minus strand of SNVD02000181.1, from coordinate 11,461 downwards.
AGCGGCGGACAGCCAGAGCTATGGACTTGGCCGCCCGTTGCCTAGGAGAAGGCGGCGATCGGGCGTCGCGCTCTCGGCGATTGTGTAATTTTGCGACAACTGCGCACACGTAAGGCGACACACACACACACACAAGCTCACAGACACACAGGCGGCCCGTTGGACATTTGAGCGCACGCAAAGGCGCGCCTTCAGTCGGCCAGCCTCAGGTCTGGCTCGCCGGCTGCGAGCGTCTGGAATCATTGCGCAGGTCGACTCGAGTGGCGCCGGGCGCGATCTTTAGTCCCGCCGTCAGTTGGCCGTCAAAATCATGCGCCTCGCCTTTTCAGCGTCGCCGTCGTCGTAGTGGTGGTGGTGCTGGTAGTTGTGGCAGTTGTTGCAATTTCAGTTGCCAGCCCCCGGCAGGCGCGCGATGAGCGCGAGGCGCGACTATTAGCGATGTCGTTGTAGTCGTGGTTGTTGTTGTTGTGGATGTTGATGTTGTTGTTGTCGTTGCTTTCGTTTTCACTCTCGCGCGCTCGGGCCTGCGCGCGGGGCTGCCTCTTGAGCTCGCGCTGGCTTGTTGACTCATACGAGCCGCCGCCTTTGCCGCCGTCGTCGTCGCCGTCGGTCGCCGCCGCCGCCGCCGCCGCCCCCGAGCTCGAGCGTGAGCCAAGTCAAAGACTCGCCAAGACCGCGCCAGCGCCATACTGAAGAACAATGCGCGCCGTCGAGTGCGCGCGTCCAGATTGAATCAATTGATGCGGCCAGTTGTTTAGCGAGCGCCAACGAGCGACTCAGTGTGTGTGTGTGTGTTTGCGAGATAGCCAACTGCGCCAGTGGCCGCCGACGAGCTCGCCGTCGTCGCCGTCGCGTTGTGTCGCCTCCAACGCGAACCATCGCCGAGCTCACAGCGCTCGTCCGCCGGCCGCCCGTCTGCTCGGCCGCTCGGCCAGTCGCCAGGCGCAGATTGCGCAACAGTTTCCAAATATTGCTTATCAAATCGGGCGCGACCCACTGGCGCGATCTAGAGAGTCACTCAGAGACAGCGCACACAGACACAAAGCCACTCTCATCTCAGGCCCCCCATTACGCAACGCGCCTCAGCCTCGCCAAGCAGCGGAAGTGTCAGAATGGACAAGTCAGCCTCGAGGCCCTGGGCGGGCCGGGCGCCTCGACCAGGACCCCGACGAGGGCCCCGGGAAGAGGCTGAAGACAGCCAGCAAGAGAGAGAGTGTTGCACAAGCCTTCGAGCAGCAAGCATGACGGCGAGCGCCACAAGGGCAACAAGAAGAAGAAGCGCAACACACAAGCCAGCAAGCCCACTCACTCTAGTCGCAAGTAGTCGACTGCTGGTCGCGGCGGCGCTGGCGGCGGCGGCGGCCCTGCTCACGGGCGGCGCCCAGCCCGCGGCCGCCTTCCAGTACGACATCTGGTTCAAGTACCCGCATCCGCACACGCAAACCGAGCCCGTGAACTACTGCCCCGAACAGGCGGCCGCGGGCTCGCGGGGCGCCTGCCAGTCGGCGCTGCCCATCTACGTGAACACGCTCGACTCGCCCAAGACACTCATTCCCTACACCATCGGCCAGCTGCTCGACTTTTGTCCGCTCGCCGAGGCGCGCGAGTACGACCACTCGCAGCACACCGAATGGGACGACAACATCCGGCTCGCCCCCTTCGACATCAAGTTCGGCCGCGCCGAAGACTGCAAGCTGCTCTGCACGAAGCGCTACAAACTCAGCCAGCACTCGGACCTGTTCCGCATCGAGGAGCTTAAGCTGGGCCTGACGCGCGACTACTATCACCACTGGTTCACGGACACCTTCCCCTTCAGCTGGTGCTACCGGCAGGCGGCCAGCGGGGCGACGAGCCGCGCCGACGCCGCCCTGTTGGCGGTGCGCGCGCGCGAGTGCTTCATTGGCTTCCCCATCGGCTACACCACCGACGAGCGCGGCCTGCCCGAGGACGAGCGCGTGCCGCTGGCCAACTTCACCAAGCCCAACGCCATGTTCCTCTTCAACCACTTCGACTTCACCTTCCTCTACGAGTCCGGCGACGGCAAGCCCTGGGCCGGCCGCCAGGGCGCCCAGGCCGCCCGCATCACCGGCCTCCGCGTGACGCCGCGCAGCATCAACCACGAGCTGGCGCCCGAGCCTCTCGGCGGCGGCGGCGGCGCCAGCCACTCAGCGGGCGCCACCAACGGCCAGCAGGCGCCCGCTTCCGGCTCTAGTGGCGCGGGCGCCGCTAGTGCAGCCGCCGCCAACGCCAACAGGTGCGCCTACAATGTGCCGCCGCTGGAGATCCCGTCGCAGCTCCACTACGGACTCAACATCAACCTCTCCATCTCCTACAGCTACTCCGTGCGCTTCCTCGAGGACGAGGCGGCCGCCAGCTGGTCGCAGCGCTGGCAACGCCTCGAGTCCAGTCTGCCCGGCACTGCGCGCGCTAAGTGGATCTTCTTGTTCGCGCTCACCCTTCTGCTCGCCACCGGCGCCCCCGCCGCCTACGCACTGGCGCGCACTGTCTTCGCCGACCGTCAGCTCATGTTCGTGAACCCGCGCGACCAACAGGACGAGGCCGCCTGGAAGGCGCTCGCGGGCGACATCTTCCGCGAGCCCCTCCACATTGGCCTCTTCAGTGTGCTCGTAGGCAGCGGCTGCCAGTTCATGGCCTCGGTGCTGCTCTCCGAGCTCTTCTCGGCCTTCATCTCCCTCTTCTCCACCACACTCCTCGTCATCGTCGTCCTCCTCTTCGTCATCGTGCACGGCTTCGTGGGCGGCTACGCGGCCATCCGCCTCTACCGCACCTTCGGCGGCGAACAGTGGCGCTCCATCTGCGCCCTGGTCACCCTCCTCAACCCGCTGGTCATCTTCTGCATGCTCGTCATGTCCCGCAATCTCCTCCTACTCTACAACGGCTCCCTCATGGCCCTCAACCTGGGCCTCTTCGGCTCCATCTTCATGAGCGCCTTCTGCTTCGCCATCTCCTTCCCGTCAACCCTGGCCGGCGGCAACGTGGCCTTCAAGATGGCCGCCATCGAGTTCCCCTGTCGGCCCACCGCAAACCAGCGCCAGCTCCCCGAGGCCCAACTCTGGAAGCAGCCACTACTCACCACTCTCGCCGTCGGCCTCGTGCCCCTCTTCTGCTTCTGGTCCGTCGAGTCCTACCCATTCTACGACTCCGGCGGCTACATCATCACTGTGATCACCATTCTCATCGTCATCTGTCTCAGCATCAGCCACTGCTATTTTCACCTCACCCAATACGACTACCGCTGGTGGTGGCGCTCCTACCTGTGCTGTGGCATTGCGGCCCTCTACTATTTCCTCCACTGTGTCTACTACATCTTCGCCAACCTCTACGTGGACTCCTTCTCAAACGCCCTCCTCTACATAGCCTTCGCCTTCTTCATCTGTCTGGCGCTCTTCCTGCTCACCGGCACCATCGGCTTCATCGTCACCTTTGCCCTCCTCTGGCAAACCTACGCCAGCACCAACGCCTCGCCCGACATGAACTACGCCATGTTCCAGAAGGGCGGCCAGATCGAGTGATTCACCACCACGCCCACTCACCACTATCATTATTATCAATATTATTGTTATCATTGTTCATGTGTATTTAGTGTAGTAGTAGTAGTAGTAGTAGTAGTAATATTGAAAGCGATTGTTAGTGCCGCTCCGAACATTTGCAACACCTGGACCAAGCGATCGAGTGTCCAAGCCGGTCGAAAGCCAGCGTGACATCGTCGGCACGGACATACATTGAGATATCAGATCAAAGTAATATATTCGCCCGATCGCCATCGAACAACTGGAGGGACGACTTCAACAGAGACGCATGAAACTCAAACAGCTGCTAGGCGCTCCATCGACTCGATTGCTCATCTCATGTACAAACAACAATAGAGAAGTCAACATTAGCTGGGGGCTCGCGATCAGGTGCCCGTGTCGAGACGCTCGACAAGTCACACATGTCGGGACCCGTAGGATTCAGCCAACCCAGGGCGAGAGCGCAGAAGACGCTCAGAGGACGCGGCGAGACTTCATTAAGGTGAAAACTCAGCGGCGTCAATTGCTTGGCGCGCTCATCTCAACTATACCGTATAATTAGATCGCCGACTCGCGCACTCGACCCCCGCCCACCGGAACTTGTTCTAAGAGAGGATCGATTGCGTCCGAGAACCTTCCTCAAGGCGTCAAGTTGGAACCGCTATCAATTGATTGCCTTATTAGTCTTTTTACAGCTCATGTGCTGCTGTACAATAAATGCTCTCATTCACTGTGCGTTTGTAATCATTAGTGAGTGTGTCTTTTCACCACAGACGCTCCGCCACTCTTCCTTATTCGACCGGGCGTGTAGCTGAAGTGCTTGTCGAAGAAGGCCGGATATCGATCTTGAAGCTGCGACCGGAAGTCGATTTCGAGTCGCTTGGTGCAAGCCCTGTACCTGTTGGAGCTGCGATGTTTCAATATGTCGTTGCTGGCTGGGTGCACCTTGTGTATGATGAAGGCGTCGGGTAGCACGACAAACTCGTAATCCTGAGCAGCCAGCAGGGTTGTGTGCTCAACTTTGTTCCAGCCGAACCCCACGAATCTCTCATCAAAGCGCGACACGTTCCGACTGACCACGACAAAGGGCTCATAATACTCTCGCCAAGCAACCTGATACGGAAGTTGAGTATTCAACCACAAGTTATAGTTTGTTTGCAACTGTCCCGAGTCCCAGATTTTCGCTCGAAATCTCTGTATCATGTCATGATCGATAAGCTCTTTGAGTTTCGCCTTATCTTCCGGAAACTCAAACTTGTACTCAGCAGTCTCGAATGCGGGCACAACAAATGCAAGTTTCTCCATGGGAACAACTCCATCTTTGCGATGATACTTTTGCTTGGACTTGGACAACTCCTCTTTCAGATATGCGTAGAGGTTCCTCGATGGCATGAAGTCTACATCGAGCAGGAACACATATGGCGTCAGCGTGTTATTTAGCGCCAAGTTTCGCACCAGATTGATCGGATAATTGAGGCCTTTATCGCGGAACGCCAAGTGTATGGCCAGGTTCTTGCGGCGAGACAGGTGTTCACTGAGCTCGATCATCTCCGCCAACGCATCAGTCTCTGCCTCTGGCAAATAGATGGCCGCGCTGATCGGGCCCGACCAACGGGAAGCCAACTCATTGAGAGCATGCAGTCTGTCTATGCTCAGGTGCACAGACAGAGTCACATCGTATTCACTGTCAGAATTCCCCAAACTGTCAGTCTTCATTCCTTGATCAATATCGCCCCAAAAATAAAGCAAAGTTCGCACGCGCTCGTAGGGACCCGGCTTGATATCTTGACATAGCTCTTCCAATCTCGAATGTACTGGATTGATCTGTACGTCTGGAGATGGTGTTTGATCAGCAGTCAATGTGATTCGTGGCGCCTCAGTTGTGGGGCAACCTGGTCGCTCGAGCAATCTGCCATTCCATGAACGGAATACTCGATGCCAGTTGACGAAGTACTCGGACAAGTCGTTATGATCTCTCAACTTGCGGGGCGAGTTCCAGTGGACTAGAGAGAATTTCTCACGCTGATATTGCGGACAAGTCTTGAGAACCTGAGTGTGGTTGTTGAGCTGAATGTTAAAGTGGCAAGGAAGTTTGTTGGCCATCCAGCCGTGTCGCTTGATCACTGCATTATAGATATCCTGGTCGGCAAGGGTAGTGGAGAGTTGATCAATAAGCTCAGAATCCGCCACTTCGGGCCATATCTCAGACCAGTTAGCGTTTGTGAGTTTGACAAGATCTATCAATATCAATCCTGTGTTGAAACCTCGACCTCTGGCAGGCCAGGAATTGGTACCCAGATACCAGTCGCTTTGATTCTCCACCAGAGCCAAGAAAGCTTCCGAGGAGACAAAAATTTTCTGCTCATCCCACAAATCTCTGATATTGCCCAACATCAGCATATCCGTATCGAGGATCAGAACTCGTTTCAGACCTTTTTCGGCCAGTACAGATGGTATGATTAACTTCGACAATCCATATTGATGTGAGTAATGAGAGTTTCGCACCCAGACGATGTCATCGGTATACTCGGTCAGGTTGTAGTAGGTGATGTTGATATCGGGCACGTGCCAAGTTCGGAATAGATCTTTCAGTATTATATACGCAATCTTGTCAACAAATAGGTGTAAATTGATATGGGCGCCTACTCGATAGAATAATATCGACTTTAGAAGGGTATAGAAGCTCCTGCTTGAGTTGTAGCCGCCACAAACTAGGGCTAGGTTTACGTACTCGCATTCTAGATAGCTGGAGCTAGTGGTCGGAAATGCTGCGGAAACTTGTGAATCTTGCGCAATGCAGTCTGTATGATAGACAGGTGCCGGTGATTCTGCAGTCTGTCCAGAGGATCTTATGAGAAATGTACAGGTGATGATCAAGATGAAAAAATAAGTCAGAGTTATAGTTACAAGGAGCCAGAAGTCGAGTCTTGAGAGGTGCATGCGAGTACCAAAAAGTCGGCGCGACCAATTGGGTACGTGGAACACACTCGACTCTGACTTCCTGTCGTCTTGGTACATCTTGGTGATATTTATCGAACTAGTATACTGGAAACTAGATAAGAGATTGGATCATGTGAAACGGGATAGAGACTACGAGCTTTGCTAATTTAACCCCATTGCGCGATTGGCTTCGATCCGAGATGACCGGATGAGGTGCGCGAGTTAGTAGGCAATGGGGCTCTGATCAAAGTTTGCAATAAATAAGGCGTATTTATTGAGGTGAAGTGCGTGTGCTGGCCGCTTTAATTTAGGAAAAAGGTCTACATTGAAACCGGAGAGCGTCCTGGCAACCGCGTGCAGAGAGGGCTCCTTCGCATAACACATGGGTCGCGTAACAACAAACATCTCATCTTAGCCGTGAACTCTTGCGGCGAAAGTCCTTCGAGTCTGTATTATCTTGCCGACTTGGACCTGCCTCAGAATGGGAAGCCGACTGAAGGAACTCTTTGCAATCCAAGATAGCTGCCTTCCTCTTGAACTCTGTAACGGCATCTTTATCACGTTTTACGTTCGTTATAAGCTGCTTAGCATGAATGACATCACTAGATTTCGGTTTCACTAAGGGTATAGAGAGGCATGCCTTTTTTGACAGCTTTCTGTCGCGTGATTTCGCTTGTTCCAACTTCTTTCTACGCTTCCTATACTGCGACCTAACTAACTGGTTCATCGAGAAACTATCCTCAAGTTGATCACGCCATTTCTTGATATCTCGCAGATTGGGCATATCCGCTTCGCTCTTCATCTTGTCCTCGATCTTCTTCTCTAGTCTAAACATTGAGTCTGTTATGCGACGCTTTGCCTCCTCAGCCGCTGCCAAACTTGATGGCTCTACAGTCTGTTCATCTTTGGTCTCGTCTGACATTCGCACTTGACGCCGCGCTCCTTCCTTGACTATGTAGTCGAACTTGGATGGGTCAGTTTCAATCAAGAAATAATTATCACAAAGGTGGCATTTCATCTTGAATTGATATATGGGACTAGTGTAGTAGTTGCCAACTTTACTCTTCTCGGCATTGTATCTTACACCCATGCCAATATGGTTATCACATCCCAAGCACCAGATACTGAATGGCATCTCGAATCTGACCACCAGGATACCTTGATCTATTTTGCGGGCGCGCTTTCTCAGTGGATGTGATTTGTTGTAGGCATTGATGGAACCCTTGGAAGGGTCCCAATCAGGGGGATAGTACTTATTGACAGCCCTTCGTTCGGCCATGATTATCAGTCATCTGACCATTTAGTTATTTGAGACCAATAGCAAGCATTGTCGAGAGCAAGATTTTTATTTACCAGAATTCTACTGTGCGCGTCGAACACTTACTCAACATGGAAACACGCGATAAAGAGCTAAGCAGATCGCCCAGGTAGGCTATCCCATATATTTCATTGGTTGTTAGTTCTCTCCTTGAGCTTTTCTGTTTGCAGCCATCTGTTGTTGCATTTTAAAGTATTCTTCGCCCTCAAGAACCTCCTGCTCGCTGGGCGGCTCTTTTCTTCTGAAACGTAACCAAGCGTCCCAGGCCGGTGGTACATGGCAAGTTTCTATTATGGTTTCGAACGAGTCTATACTTTTCTCGGGTATGTGATAACGTTGAACAGGCCGACTAGAGTGATTAGGTTTCTCAGCTTCGTAGTATTTGTTGCCCAAATGATCTTCACCAACAAGTTTGACTGTGTTTTTCTTAGCTATTTTGCCGTATCCCAACATAAGCCTCAAGCCTCTGGCCCATCTGTTGACTGTATTGGCCATGATAGGATGAGGGTGACTGGTGCCATCTAGTATACCTGCCTCTCCAAAACATCCATATAGCTATCCGATATAAGCAATAATAACTGAAAGTGTTTAGACGCAAATGCTACACTCAACATTGCTGGCCACGCGCCTCGGACTCGCGAGCTTGCACGCACAATTTTGAGCAGCTGATCTCATTGTCATCTTGACGATCATTAAAGACTTTCTCTTAGCTAACTGGCTGTAGTGTCATCAGAAATGTCGACTAAAGCCACCGTTGATATACTGTTCAAAGAACACTCTTTTGAGGAGATCGAGTCCGTCCGCGACAACTTGGCAAGTGAGATCAAGAAGCGAACAGATCAGCTCAAGTCCATAATCAAGGACAAATATCGTGATGTTTTGGAGACAAGCGATGTCATCCAGTCTATGAAATTGAAGCTCAACAAGTTTGAAAACTCCATACACGACTTAGACAAGAGCATCACGAAATTCCACACCAATATTGTGGAGACAAACCAAACCAGGCGCCAGATCAAGAGCATTACAGCTAGCAATGACTGCAAGGATCAGTCGAGCCAGGACCCCCTATTGGGCGGCGGTGGCTCACTGACAGAACAGCTATTGCTTATGTCAACAGAGATGTTGGATCACTTTGATTCAGGAAATCTCAAGATAAGTCTGAGTTTGCATGATCAGTGTCTAAAGCAACTCGATGACATCAAGAGGCAGGCAAAACCAAATGACCCAGAGGCTCCACTCATCGCTAGCATCAGGTCCAAGATAGAGCGAGATTTCGAGATGATCAAGAATCATTTATGGCACAGGATCCAATCGGCCGAACCAAACCAGATCGGTATCATTGCAAGCGGTAGGGATGAACAAGATCTCTACACTCTAAGTCTAGAGCTATCTCTGGGATTTCTAGTCGATAGGTTCCGTCTCGCTATATCAGATTTGAGTTTCCAGGCACAGATACACCGATATGAGCAATATTCCTTCTTTAACATGACCACAAACACAGTTGACTCGACTGCCAACGACGGGAATTTACCGGAAGGCGGCGATTATGTGCAGATACCAAAGGATATATCTCCCGAACTGAGTCGGTTTCTGTTCGAATTATGTCGTGTGATAAACACAATCGCCGGCTTCAGTCTGAGTCGAGCCACCATAATCCAAAGCCTACGCTTGACACTAGAGCGAATTTTGAGGATCTACACGGATCTAGCCGGCGAAGTTGACAAACTGAATGGCGGAAGCAAGAGACGCCGCGCATTGCAGCTATACTTTGATCTAATGTATCTGCGGGTATTACTCAACACCGGAAGATCTTGAGCTAATAGAGGAGTTGGACTCGAAGATCTTTGCTCTCATGAGCAATTATGAGCTCATGCTGGACACAATAGAATTGTACATAGTTTCGGAGGCACTGCACACGAATGTGCTGAGACTAAGCAACTCGACCATGAGACTGTATAGCCTGCTGGTGCCTTATCTACAGTGAGGAAGTGAGCGTTGAGTTGGAGCCATAAAAGTATCCATCTGGCTACTACAGTTGGAACAGGTTGTCCACTGGAGTGGTGAGCGTGGTGGAACATTGCTTCCGCTCTTCCAAGCACACAAATGGAGAGGGAGAAGCTTGTCAAGCACTAGACCGCAAATTTATTGTTGAACTCACTGAGTGAATTCCGGTGTTTTTATTATCGCCTTCCGCAAACATTGCGTCCAGTAGACGAATGGTGGAATTGCATCAGAACTTGACAGAGTGTATGAGAACAGATTGGTGCTCTGTGTTTATTAATTTATACTCGAGATGATTTGAACAAATGTCGACTTTGACATCATGATAATACAACGGACTTGCGGGCTCGATTGGGGCACACAAGGGCGCACAATTAAACAAACAACACTCTCTGATATAGAAAGGCGCACGGCAACAAAGGAACCTGAAAACCGTAGCTCGATCTCCACCCTCTAGTTGTCTCAGTCGAGGCGAGCTGCAAATTTGCAGCACCACATCAGATCCGAGCAACCGTATTGTCGTGTTGTTGTCGCTCACACGATAGCCTGGCCCTGGTAAGGGAGGATTCTGTTAGCTTGTGTGTTGTCGGCTGGATGTCATGAACAGTGCCAGTGGCTTAGTTCTGCTCGTAGTCGTACTCGTCCAGCTGGGCGGTCTCGGCGTGATGCGATATCGCCTCGGCCTGCGCCTCGTGGAACACCTTCACGTCCGGACAGTAGAAGATCTCGCTCGGATAGAGCGACTCGAGACACTTGAACGAGTTGGGCGTGACTAGATTGACGCAGGTGCTGGTGCGATTGGAGGCGCGCGCCAACTGGTCGGCCTCGGTGTAGATGCAGTTGACGTATTCCGCATAGCTCTCAATGTTCTCCTCCATGTCGCACTTGATCTTGGAGCCCTTCGAGCAAGTGTTGTAGATTTGGTGGGCCAGGGGCGAGTCCTTTTCGAGGCACTTGGTCATTTTGGTGCGCTGCTCGGCGTTCACACAGTTCGGGAAGCACATGATCTCGAGCGCGCGACGCAACAGGTTCTCTTGGTTGGTCTTGTGGGCCAAAGTGATCTGGTTTTGTTCCTCTTTGGTGCGCTTGTTGAAGGCGGCCGAATTGCACACTTTGCCGTACTCGAACGACACCGTCTGGAGGTTCTTGCGCTCCACACAGTGAGTAGTCTCGTTGCGTATCAGTGAGGACCAGCACTTTTGGGTGGTGTCCGAGACCAGCTCGACGCACTTCTCGTTCATGGTCATGTTCTGGGCCACCGTATTGAAGCACGAGGTGAGGCTCTCCTCGTTCTGGGTGGTGCAAACATTACCAAACTGGCCAATGCACTGGTTGAACACTTTGGCGCCCTGGGGCGAGTTCTTGAGCAGACACTCGCGCATCGTCTTCTTGCTGGCCGCCGGCAGGCACTCGTCGCGACACAAGGTCGAGGCGATCGTGTAGAAGGCCTGGATCTCGGTCATCTCCTGCGAGGTGATCTGTTGGTCGAACTCGAGCTCGGGGTCGCAGGCATGACGGAGCGCGTCATAGTTGGCGTACTCAAATTGTTTCAGGAAGGCCTTTGCCGGCTTGGGCGACTGCACGATCACCTCGAGATGAGAGGCGCTCCCGTTGGAGGCCGCCTGGGTGGTGGCCAGCGAGGTCGAGGTGGTGCCCGTTCGGTGGACGTTCT
>SNVD02000180.1:0-13011 GCA_013180625.2 Boswellia sacra | reverse complement strand
TCAGCTCTAGGCTTCAACTTGGCATATTTGCCTGGAGGAAACCTTTCCTTTCTAAAGTGTATCCACACTAGATCTTCTTTGAACTCAGCATACTTCCGATGTTTGTTTGCTGTAGCTTTATACTTCTCATTTTGCTTCAAAATTTCTCTCGGACTTGTTCATGCAGCTTCTTGATGTTCTTAGCCCTCTCCTCTGCATCACTGCTAAATTGAGTTTTAGAAGGAATAGGAGCTAAATCCAAAGGACTTATTGGATTCTTGCCATAAACAACCTCAAAAGGACTATGACCAGTGGTTTGTCTTGATTATTTGTTGTAAGCAAACTCAACTTGGGGTAAAACAAGATCCCATTGCCGTAAATTCTTACCAATATAACTCCTCAGAAGATTTCCCAAGCTTCTGTTGATAACTTCAGTTTGTCCATCTGTTTGAGGATGATGAGATGAACTAAAGGTAAGTGTAGTCCCCAGCTTTTTCCAAAGTGTACGCCAAAAGTGAGATAAGAACTTTGGGTCACGATCTGAGACTATGGCCTTAGGAATGCTATGCAATTTCACAATCTCCTTGAAGTACAAATCGGCCACATGAGTTGCATCATTTGTCTTGTTAAAGGGGACAAAATGAGCCATTTTAGAAAATCGGTCAACCACCACCATGATTGAATCTTTGTTTCGCTGTGTTCTAGGCAATCCCACCACAAAATCCAAGCTAACATCTTCCCATGGATCATTAGGAACAGGTAATGGAGTGTACAAACCAGTGTTCTGCCCATGACTTTTTGCCACATGACAAATTGTACACCTCTTCACGTGCTTCATCACATCCCTTTCCATCTTCGGCCAATAGAAGTTTTCCTTCACAATAGCAATAGTTTTGTCTCTCCCAAAATGACCGCTAATGCCACTGCCATGTGCTTCACTAATGATTAATTCTCTCAGGGAACATTGAGAAATACACAATTGGTATGCCTTGAGTAGATAACCATCCTGCAAAACAAATTGGTTAGATGAAAACTCATTACAGTTACTCCATATTTTGCCAAAATCTGGATCATCCTTGTAAAGCTCTTTTAAAACCTCAAACCCAACAACATTCAAGTGCATAGAGGTCAGCAAAGAATGTCTTTGGCTTAAGGCATCAGCCACCACATTTTGAACTCCAGATTTATGCTTGATGGTAAAGTTGAAAGCTTGAAGAAACTCTACCCATCTAGCATGTCGAACATTAAGCTTCTGTTGGCTGTTGATTAACTTCAAAGCTTCATGGTCAGAATATAGAACAAACGATTTTGGCAAGAGATACTGACTCCAATGCTTCAAAGCTCGACAAATAGCATACAACTCTTTATCATAAGTTGAGTACTTTTTGCGAGATGCATTCAATTTTTCACTAAAGAAAACAATTGGTCTGCTTTCTTGGCTAATAACAGCACCAATACCAATATTGGAAGCATCACATTCAACTTCAAAAACCTTGTTGAAATCTGGAAGTGATAAGATAGGAGCTTCTGTCATCTTCTTTTTAATCAGCTCAAAGCTTCTTTGTGCATCTTTCGTCCAAGTAAAACCATTACCCTTTAAGCATTCATTGATTGGAGCCATTATAGTACTGAATCCTCTGATAAATCGACGATAAAATGAAGCTAACCCATGAAAATTTCGAATGTTGTGGACTGATGTAGGAATCGGCCAATTCTGAATTGCTTCAATCTTGCTAGGGTCCATCTAAATTCCATCTTTTGTGATGCATTCGAAACTAGCAAGTATACTAGTCGCACAAGTAATAAAGTGATGAGTAAGATATCGTTCCCACGAGGATTGATTCTAATTAAATTTGTTATTCGAAAGCAAAAACAGAGTAAATGGGGGGTTTTGTTGATTGATTAACTAAGTGAAATAATAATACAAACGAAGAATAACAAAACAGAAAGTTAATTCGAATGAAAAATCAATGAGAGAAAGCTGGTTAAGGGATCCTTCTCTACCACAAGATATGGATTTACGAATTAATTGTAGAATTGTCATCCAATTACACCATTGAAATTACCAACCGTAGATAACAAAAAGTTCTGTTATCCCAATCTTTCCTTACTTTGTTGTTAAACAAAACAGGCTCTTTATTTAATCTCTATCCATTAAACAACCTAGAACAAGCTCTCTAAATTTAATCAATGGATGCATTACGATAAGAAAGATAGGTTGATCTAAGCAATAAACACACAAGCTCGGATTATTAAACTTAGGTTGAATTCTCCAATTGCAATCTCTGATCACAATTTTGCTACTAAGGATTAGAAATTCAAGACAATTACGGATCAAGATTTCTAGTCTAGCAATAAATCACAACCAGATTATATTCAGTTGGCCACTCAAATACAATCAGCAAGCACTCATAAGCATTAAATATGGGAGAATACAAGCAACTTCAATTAGAGAATTGGATAAAAATTCCTTACACAATCAACTTACAAAAACCATATCAGCGGCTTTGAAATCACCCTCAACCAATTCAGATTCAGTTACACATGTTTAAGAACGTGGTAAAATACAATACAACATGGAGACATTCAGAAAATGAAAGGGAAGGGAAAAACTTAGCAAATTTGATGTAATTCTCTTTGGATTGTAGTTCTTCCTCTTTCCAAGCTTCCTTTCTCATTCAAGAACTCCAGGAGATGAAAGAATTCCAGAGCTGCAGCCTCCACCACGTTCTCCCCTCTTCAAGTTATGAAATAAACCCTAAAATGTGTTTAAATACTCTGCTACAGTAACGTGCTACAGTGTCCCGTATTATACATGCTACAGTGATGTGTGGAATTACATTTCTACACTTCTCACACTGTTGTGATTACAACTTTCGGTACACTGAATGGATTCATAAACCGTAAATTTCTCCAAAAAGTAGACTTCGAGAGCTTTTCAACGGTATATGATATGTCATCGGGTTCATTGTATATCAATACAATTAAAGCCGAGAAGATGGTTGACTAGCAGAGGTGAAAATGAAGGGTTTTACTCCATTTTTGTGCAAGTTGCTCCAAAACTCCTACAAACATCAAAACCACACAAAAACATTAAAATACCAAGGAATATAGCAAAGAAACATGGACAAATTGATATGAAAGTAATACATAAATAGACACCTATCAAATTCCCCCACACTTAGACTTTGCTAGTCCTCGAGCAACTACGACAATATAAAATAAAACTAAACCGAAAAGAATCAACAAAAAATTAAAACACACAAATGCTTAATCTTGCAAATAGGCCTCAAAGATTGTACTTAATTATAACCCAAGGAAAAACTTCAAAATAATGCACTTGATCAATAATCTCATGACAAAGATTAGTTTCGCTCTACTTCAATTCCTCCAGTGTGTGTGTAGAGCCATTCTCACCTAATAACTTGTAACCTGGATGAGTTTATGCATAAAAATGAATCATATTTAATAGTGAAGATGTGTGTATAAACAAACTCCATAGGCCTGCTTTTCAAGTCACTCTCCACTAATGTAGACAAGTACAACACTAAGGATCAAGTAGGGCTTTATTAAGCTTGTAACGTTTGGTTTGGGTGAAGGTATGATAAAGGATAATAATTTGGCTCAAATCACCCACAAACACATAAATCATTCAAGACTATGTAGAGATCAAGCCTATAACAAAACTTCATTTCAATTCACCAGGTTACTCCCCCAAACTTATTTAGAACACTCAATCTTTTTTTTTTTTTTGCAGAAAACAAAAGAAAAACTACACCCCCACACTTTGTTGTTTCATTCTTTTTAAGAACACTTAAGGGTATAGATCTCTTATTCTTCTTCTTTTGTTCTCTCTTTTTTTTCTTTTTTTTCTTTTTTTTTATTACACTTCCCCTCCCCCACACTTAAAACAACACATTGTCCTCAATGTGTAAGTACGTGGACGATAAGTACAGATTGGCTTTTTTTTTTCTTTTTTTTTTTACAAACACAATAGGACTCACTTACATTACTCATGACACATCCCAACCTCCTCTAACTTCCCAAAACCAGAACATAGCTCAGAATTTAATTGTGAATGATCTACATGCTCATAGGTAAGGGATAAACTGTTTGGAATAAATTCATTTGAGGTTAGAAAATCTTTTAGTGAGTTAACAAAGAAAACGGCTTACAGAGGCTCAAAGGGGTAACTAGGGATCAATTTCAGTCAAGGTTGGCTATTAAGGCTCAAACGGTCCAAAGATGGCCTAAATCATTTTCCCAATGTTGCACAGTCTAGGATTTCGCCTCGAGTGACCATCAAACAAGTTCTAGAATTCATTGAATCTGAAGAAACATTTAAATTACATAAACTTTCTCTAAGTGAACAAATAACTCAGTGATAATAGCTCAGTGCTCAATGTTGCGCAAGGAATCAAAAGCAAAAGCGAAAACCAATAAATATTTCAAGCACACAGATCCATGCATCATTTATCATTTTCCAAGAGTTATTCTTAATTCAATCATTATCTTATCATCGACCCACAAATGCAAGAAAAGAGGTACGTGGCGTTGTTACACCTGAGTCAAGATTGTATATTTCAACAATCCTTAGGACCAGTAGCCCGCAGACTTAAGGTTTCCAGCCTATATACCTTGATTATGAAGAACAAAACAAGAAATAAGACACTTCAAACAACATAAAATAAACAAACTACAGATTTATTTAGAGAGAATGCGTTTCAAGAGTTAAGGAAACCCCATATTCTGCCATTCTCAAGTTTTTCCACAATGTTTTTTTTTTTTTCGAATCGAAACTGATAAAGACAAAAACACACAACAACTCAAAATTACATAAAACTAAACTAACTCAGAAAATAATAAAGTCCAACAAATCAGTAAACACAAACAAGTCAGTTAGAATGGGTCTAAAAAGTTTAGAAGTTAGCCTCCTTATTCAGCCATTATGGATTAAAGAAATCCAGAATGCGTTTCAAGAGAACTTGAACTTTTAAGCCACCACTCTAAAAGCCAAGATTAGAAAATATTACCTGGGGTGAAAGAAACAACCTGAAAAATCTCAAAATAAATAACATGAAAAACTTCAAATAAACACAATAAAAAAAAGCAAACAAAAACGAAGCAAACCAGCAAATAGAGATTACAGATGGAGTGTTAAATCCAGTTTACGCCTCTTATTGCCTTCTCCAAACCAATTAATCCGAGCTGTTGTTGGATCAGGCGAATAGACGAATTCTTGTAGTTTGTCAATTAACTCCCCTGCCGTTGAAGCTATAACCAGGATTTGCCTCGCTGACGATGAGATGAAATTTTTTTCTATAGCTTAATCAAGAAAAGACAACAAACCATCAAAAAAGTTATTGACATTTAACAAACCAATGGGTTTTTTATGGATGTTTAGCTGTGCCCAAGAGGTGATTTGAAATATCTCCTCTAATGTACCATAACCACCCGGCAAAGCTATAAATGCATCGGACTTAACAACCATATGTGCAATACGCTCATGCATACTAGAGACCTGTAACTCTTCCCCGATTGTGTGGCCTACGATATCTCGTACAGCTAATGGTTTAGGGATAATGCCGAGAACTTTGCTCCCTCCTAGGGATGCAGCTGTCGACACACACCCCATTAACCCAAGACTACCCCCTCCATATATCAAATGAATACCCATTGCAGCTAATGTCCTACCAAGGTCAAGAGCTGCTGTTGTAAACTCTCCATCTTTACCAAATTGCGATCCACAAAATACGCATATATTTTGGAATCGCCGAATTGGTGTTTTCTCCATTTTTACAAGTGCTCTAAACTTGTGTAAGACAATGATGCACGTTAGGTATTATGCGATTCAAGTGCAAGACAGGTTATGAAATGACATTTCAAAATATGCAGCATGGATATATACACACGTAAAACTCTCAAATTTGACACATGGGGACATCATTTCGGTGGGGGTTGCTCGATGCAGATTTATCGCCCCAAGATTTGAAAACATGAGATATGCTTTCGGTGGGGTTTGACAAAACCTACACACTTGTCTCCCACGTGAAACATGAAAAATGGAGATATACTTTCGGCGGGGTTTGACAAAACCGCAACACTTGTCTCCCACGTGAAGCATGAAAAGTAAAGATATACTTTCGGCGGAGGTTGACAAAACCTCCACACTTGTCTTCCACGTGTGCTTATATCATGGGGTAGTCATCTGGTTTGTCAAAAAGAAACTTGAAATTAAAACAAACAAAATCAACAAACAACAACAACACAAAAACAACATTGATAATCAGATCAAACGAAACAAGAAAAAAAATTTGACAATAACAACACACATTCAAATATACAAAGTAGTTGTGATTGTGGCTCACATTTTCCTCTGGTTTTACGTCCAGTAACGGCTGAAACGCCTTCTATGAGTCGGGGATTTGCTTCCCATCCAGTTTTCTTATAAACTGGAAAACAGGGTCGTTTTTAGTCAGATTCCCTAGACTATAACATTGCAATTCATCACGAAATTGTGTCCATAAATTAAGCAATTCACGCTGAACAAGTCCACAAGAATGTGACTCAAGAGTTATAAAACATTATCCAGCGACTCATTACTCAAACCATTCTTAATAAATGAAAGTTTATCTTCTCTATTCCTGGACACAAAAACTAATGAACGACAAGTCTGGTTACAATTCCATCTAGCACATTTATAACATACTTGTAACCTTTTCGCTCTTCGCCTCTTGGCGTAGTAGCTCTTTCCTAGACCAGGCATGTATTTTCTGAGATTAATGTCCGGCTCACCGGACAATCTCACCTTGGCTTCGATAAGCCATCGGATATCAGCAGGCATATTTAGGAGCATCAAAGCCCAAAGTCTAGTCATCCGTACTTTATAAATTTTAAACACAGCATTTTGAGGAAGTGAAGGAAAATATTTACGAAGGTTTGACAAAAAGATATCGGCATCCATTGAAGAGGAGAAAAAAAGAGATATTACCGATAATACGATTGAGTCTGTTTTTTCCCAAGATATGCACGTTTCAAACCTTCGATCAATGACTTCAGCTCTCGTTTGGATGTTTCCTCAAGCTGTTGCACAAATGAGTTCGAAGTACAGAATAATCAAATTAAACAAAACAAAGGAAAAGAAAAGAACAGAAACGAAACTAAAGACACATAAAAGAGATCACAACACGATAGCAAACAAAAGTAAAAAACAAGTAAAAACAAATATAAAAACAAATAAGACAGATGGCAAAGAGAGATAAAACCTGGTCAATTTAATGGTCTACGAAAGGAATCTCCTCGAGACACAAAAATTGATCATTATTCCTTATTTTATTTTTCTTTTCTTTTTTTTTTCAAAAAATATTGGGTTGCCTCCCAATAAGCGCTTGGTTTAACGTCCTCAGCCCGACGTTGGTTCCATCATGGAAGGATCCAATCTTCGATGTGCTTCACTAGTGGGCTTGGATCCTTCTTTCCACAAGAAATGGTGCACGCATATGGCCGGGCCTTGGATGTGAGCACTTGTCCACCCAATAGCCGTTTTGTGATCTCTAAGTACTTTGACGAGTTTCACTTCTTGTATTGGTGCAAGGCCCATTTCTATTATAATTGGCAAAGAATCATTCTCACCCAAAAACACATGCCTCAAATAATCTGGAAGTAGCTTAAGCTCCAAGGTATTGGCTTTCATCACAGAAGGAAGAAGTTTCTCATTCGATAAAGGCAATTCAATGTACGAAACATCATACCTATTTGTGGTGAGAGCTCTAGTCTCATCCAAGCTTGTCACAGCTTTCTCCACTTCTTTAGACACTTGTATCAGCTTTCTTGGTTCTTTGAAACTTTCTATCCTTATGTGTTCACTAATAGCAACATCCACTCCATTCTTGCGAGTTAACTCAAAACCTTGTTGTGGCAAATAATCAATAACGTCAAACTGTGATCTTTGCACTTTGGAGGAATTTTCTTGCAATACAGCTGAAACATCTTCCCCCACACTTACTTTCTCATTTCTTTTTAACTTTCTTTTGCTGTGCATAACTCCTTGAGACATTTTGTATAATGAGGTACTTGCTCGATAGCATCCAGAAGTGGTATATTTACCTCGATTTTGTGAGAAGTTTCCAGGATTTCTTGTTCTTGTTCCTCCTTCTTTGATTTTGCAAATCTGCTAGGAAAAGATGGAGGAGTAACATATGAAGGAATCGGAGTTATAGGATTTACCTGAGAAGTCAGTGTTTTGTTCATGGTGGAAGTGGTGTCATCTCCTTCATCAGTTTGTGGTTTCTTTGGCAGGACATCTAATTGCTCTCCATTTTGCAAAGTTATCGCACAAGAATTCTCTCTTGGATTGATCACCGTTTGACATGATAATTCTTCTAAGCCTTGGCCCTCGAATTTGCTCATGCTAGTGGCCAATTGTCCCATTTGATTTGTCAGGTTTTGGATACTTGCCCCAGTTTCCTGCTGGAATTGCATTGTGTTAGTGGCAAGTGCATTAACAATATCCTGGAGTGACATACCTGAGTTTTCTGAAGCTGGTTATTGTGGCATTGGTGGTGGTTGCATTTAAAATGGTTGCTGCACTCTAACTTGATTAAAACCTTATGGCCGATTTGGTATGGCATTTGGGGCGAATGGTTGATGATTCCAATAACCAAAATTGGGATGATCTATCCATCCGGCATTGTAAGTATTAGAGAAGGGATCATACCATTGCCTTGATTGTCCTGGAAATCCACCCATGGCATTGGCTTGTTCCATATCTTCTTCTTGTAAAGTTGGATACATGTCTATTGGATGCTCCATGGTAAAATATACCCCACATGCATAAGATTTCTGCGTATGTCCTACAGCCATGTTTTCCACAAGAGAGGTTAGCTCAGAAAGTTGTTGTTCAATGTTCGGAGTGCTTACCTCATTTACTCTCCATGGTACTTGAGGCTCAAATCAGCTACTGAATTGATAGAAGTTTACTGCCATGTTGTCTAAACACAAACAATCAGAAAAGAAAAACAAACAAAATATGAATCAACAATGAAAACAAAATAACAAATCGATTAGAAAATCAATCCCCGGCAACGGCGCCAAAAACTTGATGCGTTCGAAACTAGCAAGTATACTAGTCGCACAAGTAATAAAGTGATGAGTAAGATATCGTTCCCACGAGGATTGATTCTATTGAATTTGTTATTCGAAAGCAACAATAAACTAAATGAGGGGGGTTTTGTTGATTGATTAACTTGATGAAATATTAATGCAAGTAAAGAATAACACAATACAAATTAATTGACATGGGAATTAATCAATGATAGAAATCCTGGTTATCCCCAATACTTTCCTTACTTTGTTGTTTAAATAAAACAGGCTCTTTACTTAACTCTATCCATTAAACAACCTAGAACAAGCTCTCTAAATTTAATTCAATGGATGCATTACGAAAAGAAAGACAGGTTGATCTACGCAATAAACACACAAGCTCGGATTATTTAACTTAGGTTATATTCTCCAATTGCAATCTCTGATCACAATTTGCTACTAATGATTAGAAATTCAAGACAATTACGGATCAAGATTTCTAGTCTAGCAATAGACAATATCCAGATTATATTCAGTTGGCAACCCAAATACAATCCAGCAAGCAATCATAAGCATTAAACATGGGAAAATACAAGCAACTTCAATTAGAGAATTGGATAACAACTTCTTGCACAATCAACTTACAAAAACCATATCAGGGGCTTTGAAATCACCCTCAACCAATTCAGATCAGTTACACATGTTTAAGAATGTGGTAAATACAATACAACATGGAGACATTCCAGAAAATGAAAGGGAAGGGAAAAACTTAGCAAATTTGATGTAATTCTCTCTGGATTGTAGTTCTTCCTCTTTCCAAGCTTCCTTTCTCCTTCAAGAACTCCAGGAGATGAAAGAATTCCAGAGCTGCAGCCTCCACCACGTTCTCCCCTCTTCAAGTTATCAAAATAAACCCTAAAATGTGTTTAAATACTCTGCTACAGTAACCTGCTACAGTGTCCCGTATTATACATGCTACAGTGATTTGTGGAATTACATTTCTATACTTCTCACATTGTTTTGATTACAACTTTTGGTACACTGAATGAATTTATAAACCGTAAATTTTTCCAGAAAATAGACTTCGAGAGCTTTCCAACGGTATATAATATGTCATCGGATTCATTGTATATCAATATAATTAAATTCGAGAAGATGGTTGACTAGCAGAGGTGAAAATGAAGGGTTTTACTCTATTTTTGTGCAAGTTGCTCCAAAACTCCTACAAACATCAAAACCACACACAACCATAAAAATACCGAGGAATATAGCAAAGAAACATGAACAAATTGATATGAAAGTAATGCATAAATAGACACCTATCATGATGCGTTCGAAACTAGCAAGTATACTAGTCGCACAAGTAATAAAGTGATAAGTAGATATCGTTCCCACGAGGATTGATTCTAATTGAATTTGTTATTCAAAAGCAACAACAGAATAAATGGGGGGGTTTTGTTGATGGATTAACTAAATGAAATATTAATGTAAATGCACAATAACACAACACAAGTAAAATGGAGTGAAAAATCAATGAGAGACACTTGGTTAAGGGTTCTTTCTCTGCCACAAGATATGAATTTGTGAATTAACATAGAATTGTAATCCAATTACAGCATTGAAGTTATCAACCGTCGATAACAACAAGCTCTGTTATCCCAATCTTTCCTTACTTTGTTGTTAAATAAAACAAGCTCTTTATTTAATCTCTATCCATTAAAAAACCTAGAACAAGCTCTCTAAGTTTAATTCAATAGAAGCATTACGATGAGAAAGATAGGTTGATCTAAGCAATAATCACACAAGTTCATATTATTTAACCTAGGTTGTATTTTCCAATTGCAATCTCTGATCACAATTTTGCTACTAATGATTGGAAATCATGACAATTACGAATCAAGATTTCTAATCTAGCAATAGACAACAACAGATTATATTCAGTTGGCCATTCCAAATACAATCAGTAAGCAATCATAAGCATTAGATATGGGAAAATACAAGCAACTTCAATTAGAGAATTGGCTAACAATTTCTTACACAATCAACTCACAAAATCCATATCAAGGGCTTTGAAATCACCCTCAACCAATTCAGATTTAGTTACACATATTCAATCAGAATAAAAAATACAATACAGAGAAATTCCAGAATTGAAAAGGAAAGAAAGAACTTAGCAAATTCTTTGAAAATCTTCCTTGTAGATGAATCTTCTTGGAATTGTAGTTCCTCCTCTTTCAAAATCTTCTTTCTCCTTCAAGAACTCCAAGGGATGAGAGAAATCCAGAAATGCAGCCTCCTCCCACGTTTTCCCCTCTTCAAGTTATGAAAATAAAACCCTAAATGTGTTTAAATACTCTGCTACAGTGACTTGCTACAGTGCCCCGTATTATACATGCTACAGTGCTTGTGGAATTATATTTCTATACATCTCACAATGTTTTGATTACAACTTTTGGTACACTGAATGGATTTATAAACCGTAAATTTCTCCAGAAAATAGACTTCGAGAGCTTTCCAAAGTTATATAATATGTCATCGGGTTCATTGTATATCAATACAATTAAATCCGAGAAGATGGTTGACTAGCAGAGGTGAAAATGAAGGGTTTTACTCCATTTTTGTGCAAGTTGCTTCAAAACTCCTACAAACATCAAAACCACACAAAAACATAAAAATACCAAGGAATATAGCAAAGAAACATGGACGAATTGATATGAAAATGATATATAAATAGACACTTATCAATTGCTCATGACACATCCCAACCTCCTCTAACTTCCCAAAACCAGAACATAGCTCAGAATTTAATTGTGAATGATCTACATGCTCATGGGTAAGGGATAAACTGTTTGGAACAAATTCATTTGAGGTTAGGAAATCTTTTAGTGAGTTAACAAAGAAAAAGGCTTACAAAGGCTCAAAGGGGTAACTAGGGATCAATTTCAGTCAAGGTTGGCTATTAAGGCTCAAACGTTCCAAAGATGGCCTAAATCATTTCCCCAATGTTGCACAGTCTAGGATTTCGCCTCGAGTGACCATTAAACAAGTTCTAGAATTCATTGAAATCTGAAGAAACATTTAAATTACATAAACTTTCTCTAAGTGAACAAATAACTCAGTGATAATAGCTCAGTGCTCAATGTTGCGCAAGAAATCAAAAGCAAAGCGAAAACCAATAAACATTTCAAGCACACAGATCAATGCATCATTTATCATTTTCCAAGAGTTATTCTTAATTCAATCATTATCTTATCATCGACCCACAAAATGCAAGAAAAGAGGTACGTGGCGTTGGTACACCTGAGTCAAGATTGTATATTTCAACAATCCTTAGGACCAGTAGCCCGCAGACTTAAGGTTTCCAGCCTATATACCTTTAGTATGAAAGAACAAAACAAGAAACAAGACACTTCAAACAACATGAAATAAATAAACTACAGATTTATTTTGAGAGAATGCGTTTCAAGGGTTAAAGAAAACCCCATATTCTGCCATTCTCAGGTTGTTCCACAATTGTTTTTTTGAATCGAAACTGATAAAGATAAAAACACATAACAACTCTAAATTACGCAAAACTAAACTCACTCATAAAATAACAAAGTTCAACAAGTCAGCAAACAAAAACAAGTTAGTTAGAATGGGTCTAAAAAGTTTAGAAGTTAACCTCCTTATTCAGCCATTATGGATTGAAGAGATCCAGAATGCGTTTCAAGAGGAATTAAACTTTTTAAGCCACCACTCTAAAAGCCATGATTAGAAAATATTACCTGGGACGAAAGAAATAACCTGAAAAAAACTCAAAAGAATGACATGAAAAATCTCAAATAAACACACTAAAAAGAAAGTAAACAAAAACGAAGCAAACCAATAGATAGAGATTACAGATGGAGCGTTAAATCCAGTCTACGACTTTTATTGCCTTCTCCAAACCAATCTATCTGAGCCGTTGTT